>OX578154.1:16363143-16365643 GCA_951213105.1 Amaurobius ferox | reverse complement strand
ATAGTATGCTATGCATGTGAAAGTGAAATTAGATGCTGCCTTGTCTGTGTAGGTAACTGCATATTTGTTCCATAAATCATTCAGTTCGTCACGATTTACATTACTCTCTTCTCGTTTTTGAATTGAAGGTTGATAAAATCGACGAAATTGAAAATTTACACGATCTCGCCATTCATCAAATGCATTCATAGGCAAACTGTATTTTATTGCCATATTATATATAAATTCTTTCAATTCTTTATAATAATTCCCATATATATCATGAAATTCCTCTGACCTGAATTTAGTACCTTTATCAAATGCTTTTCGTAGTTGACTCGTATTAATCACGTTCAAATCGCCAGTCACTATGTGTTTATGATCATCATCTATAAATGGGCTTGATGTACACTGACACATCAGATTTTCATATTGTCCCATATTCTTACCAATTTTATTGTAATTATATACCTTACGTCCCATTGTCAACACATAACGGTATGATATACAAATATTAATTCTTCTATAGGAAAGTGTCTTTGATGATAGTCTAAAATCTTTTTAAAAGGAACATTATTAAAAGCTCTATTTTTAAAAGTTGTCATTAAATATTCTTTATGTTGTATTGCATTAATTTCTTGATTTAAGTTGATGTTATATTGTGCTGCTCGCATTTTAATCATATCAAGAAATATTGCATACCAGTTATTAACGCAATCGATCTTATCACTGGGTGCATCATCAAATTGTTTATCCTTATAATTATGCCATACACGCAATATGAATCGCTTTCGTATACCATAAACTGTATTTTTGATCCAATTATTTTAAATGCCAAGATCACTGTAGAATTGTGCAAATAATGCATCGATTTTTACTAGTGTATTCAGATATGTAGTACGATGTGATTTTTGTCCTCGTTTTTGCCTTGTAACTGAATAAGCTATATTATGCTTCGAGCGAGGAACTATTTAAGCGTGTTATACAGCGAGGAACTATTTAAGCGTGTAAAATTGACGTGAGTGATTTGGATGGAGGTAGGGTATTTGTATTTGCAGTTCGTATATTTTAAGTAGGTTTAGTCTTGTGTCGTTTCAATTATATTGCTCTTATGTTGGGGGATTTTTTCCTTTTACGTTTGATATATACTTCGTATGGGCGTCTTCTGTTTCGACGTTGTACTGAATTTAACCGCAGGTAATGCATGGCTCCGTGAGTGTTGCCATTGGTGGAAAAGTCGACTTGTAAACGGGAACTAGGGGTCACAATCCCCCTAGGCCTTTTATGTATTACCTGTTGGCTGACTTCATGTCCAATCTTTCAATTTTTACTATTATATTTTTCTGGGCTATTTCAAGCTGCATTGCGCTTATTGGTCTAGATATCTCATTTTGTACTATTTGTACTATGGTAGATTCTGTTATATGACATTCTATTATGTGTGTTATACGTACATGTTGCATTGCGCATAGTATAGCATGTGGTTAGTGGGATACTACTCGGACTGCAGCCGTGTTGACTGTGGTCTTCAGTGTGACGTTGGGATGGCTGATGTCCGTCGGAGGAGTGTATTGAAGTAGGGGTGAGTATCTTCAGATGTAAGAGATGTTTTATTAACTTTATTGTATGTTTTTAGATTAATGACATAATAATGTATAATTATGGATATTTTATATATTATGCATATTGTATGGACAAAGAGCTCATGCGCTTGTTGAATTTTACTTATCGTTAATTATTTTAGAAGTAACATAACAATTTTAATTGTTATATAGTAAAAAATTAATGGTTTTATAATAAAAAATAATAAAATTTAAAATCATGATAAAAATCAAATAAATAGTGGTAAAATTTTTCTTCCTGAGGATAGATATTTGAGCTTTGTAGGTATGTGAAATGATGGGAAATCATCACTGGTTGTTTAAGTGGAATATCGGAATGCGAAAGAAGCTATTATGAGGTAATGTAAATAGGAACATCTGTTCATGTAATTATGGATCAGACTAGAATACATTATCTACTCCATTATACGAGTATAAATTATTAATTACTTTTTATGATGAATACAAAATTATATAAATAGCGACTGGCATATATTTATTTATAATTCATATATTGGCTCGGTGGCACAGTAATAAGGGTACACTGTGTGATCGTCAAAACGCTACCCTTATGAGCACTATATTACACTATTTTCGCAAAAGCCAAAGTATAACAAAGGAAGGAATCAAAAATAATGTATTGAACGAATCTTGTTCTCAGGATAAATATATAAATGTTATTAATAATGACGATCCTTACAAACGCAAATACCATTTCAAGAATATGATGAAATTTAAATTTAGTAAGTGTGCATCCAACAGATGTAAGCTATGTCCTGTAGCGGCAAGTGAACAGATAACTTATGGTCAGCACAGATATAGAACATTTTGTAAAGTTTTTAACTGCATATATTCAATAACATGTGGTACATGCAAGAAAAAATATATTGGGCAGACTAAGAATCCTCTGCATTTAAGGA
>OX578154.1:16328143-16355643 GCA_951213105.1 Amaurobius ferox | reverse complement strand
GAAATTACGCGATGTTTATTTGTGTATAATGAAAATTTTAGAATGATTGCTTGTTTAGAAAACTTTCCGAACATATTTCTGTAAATTCGTGTATTTAAAACAAAGTTCATTAATAAAAAAAACATCGCCTCCTGTAATAACAATGACAGGTGTCAAAAAGCGAAACGAAACTTTCAGATGATTTACATTTTTTAGAAAGGGAAATACAGTTTTATTATGTATGTACCCTTCCAAAAAACCCCAATACTGCATATTTAAGTTGTGTTCACGTAAAATTAATGTTATTTGAGTATTTATTTTATATTTTAAATTAAAAAAAATGATTAAATTAATTTTATTACCACCCTTTAACATTGGAGTCTACCGGGCCGTTCCTGATTTTCGACTCCAAGTGACGTTGCGTCTTTACGTGCTCTCATTGGCTAGAGGTGAAGTGGCCCAACCTTATAGATATAATAACCTTGATACATTTGGCGATCGCTTCGAAAGCCAGCCAATATCCGCGTGTAATGTGAGCGGAGAGGCCTGGCTTGGTATACACAATGGCCGTTCGCGGGCAAGGTCTATTGAAAGTCTATCTCTTAAGTCTTGTCTCAAGGTCTATCTCTTACTTCCATTTACCTTGGTTCGCGGGAGCGACGGCTGTGCTTGGCGAGAAGCGGGGTTACTTTCTCTTGCCATTTATCGCTATAATGGCGCATTTCTATGCGTTTTTTTAAAGCTATCGACTGTCAAACTCGGATTTTATCCGAGAGTCTCGAAAATTTTTATACTTTTAAAACGCGCATTTTAAATGTAATATTTTACATAAAATATAACACTTCGTATTTTGATTAGAATGAAAAGTGTTATTAATCAAATTTTGCATGCAATACGTTTCTATTTTGAGTATTTCTGTAACAATTTCACAAGAATTAATGTGTTTAAAAATAGCAACAATTCTAAAAATTTTTTTTAAACAATATAAAAACGTCTTTGACTGTTAACATATTTATACCTATTTTGATAATACTCGATAGCGTATTTTAAACAGGCATGATTTATTTATTATTATAATTTATTTTTATGATTTACTTCACTTTATTAATTTGGCGTGAGGGGGGGGGGGAGTATTTGTCTAAATTTAATAAAAACTGGGAACTTCCAACGGTGTTTTGCGCAATTGTTTTTACGATATGGTGGTGGTGGACTTTCGTTGATAAACCCTGCTTTATCATTAAAATTAAATTTCTGATTCTGAATAACAAATGGGATGGGGGGGGGGGGGGGGGGTGCATTTTGGCATGGACGCCAAAAGTCCTTCGACAATGATGAAGTTGAAACCGAATACCGTAGCTAAGAGAAAATGGCTGACTCTCTGCTTTAAATGCTAAAAGTTTAACAAATATCAAGTATGTTTTCTTTCAATACTTGCTTATTGCCTAGATTTTTCTAATTAATGATCTATTGTTCCTTACTTAATGTCTTATAGTCATCCGTAACTCAGATGTTGTAAGGCAAAAGTGCACATCCAACTGGTGATAGGATATGAAATTCCATCTCCCCTATTATTGTTTACTTTAATAGAGCACAACAAAATTACACTTAAACACCAATGCTTTCTTTTCAGTGGATAATTTAAACATACATTTGAAGACATTCAGTGGCTTCGCCAAGGAGGGGAATTCGGAGGTCATGTCCCCCCCCCCCCCCGAATCCATTAAATTTCGAAGAAACAATATATGGAAAAATAGAAAGCAAAATATTTGGTTACCAAACCCCGTCCCACTAGAAATTTTTTCTTGTAATGCTATTGAAGATTTAATTTATCAAGATCATATGGCCATACTGTCAAAGTATAGCATCTTTCATGGAGGACATTGTTTCTAAAATAGAAACTTACATATAGCAATAAAGAACCATGAGTCAAAATAAAATTCTGTTAACACATGTTGCTATTTATTATTTAAAAAAATAACTAATAATTGCATTGAACTTGAAAGCTGATAATTATAATACACCACTTTTGTAATTTTATAAGCAGTAGTAAAGAACCATAAAATTTTTTATTCTTTTCATTGTGAATTTAAATAACTATAAATTCCTAGAATACATATATTTTCAACTGCATACTTTTTATAGACATTCAACAAAATGTCTCTCAATTCTAAAATATTGTATTGTAGAATACTCATGAAAATGAAAAATTGCTAGGGTATTTGTCATTCCTTATCATTCAAGTTTCAGATTCACTTTACTTGATATGAAGAATATATCAGGGGTACACAAGAAGAAAAAATACTAAATCCAAAAAGATAATTTTGAGATAAATGGATTTTAGAGTTTGAACGTTTCGAAATAATCTTATTTTGCTTGACATGCATTTTCTTTATTTTATTTAAAAATACTGATATTACATTTTAGCAATGTGTTTATTTTATACTGTGCTTTTTAGTATAACTAGGACATTTTAAAGAAAATGTTCACAGAAATGTTAAAAATATCTGGCAGTATAAGTCTATGCTAACTTAAAATGAGAAATAGGCAATCAAAAATATATTTGCTTGTAACGTTCTAGTATGTACACTAAATACTTAATCATAAAAAAAATTCTTAATTTTATAAATGCTTTAGAGACAATCAAAATAGCATGTTTTTATTTTTTTTTAAATGCAGCTTTTACATATTTCTACAAACAATTGTTAAAATTTTATATCAATGCGCATATTTTATAATTGAAATACAAAACAGTCTTTAAAGTACAATAATTACATAAAAACACAAATTTCAAAGTCAAAGCTTGCTATCTTGGCGATAAGTCATCGATAAACCCACGCCAAAATGCGATAACAACCCTGCAATAGCATTGTAAGAAAAAACCTATTTAACTATTATAAAAAATTAATTTTTTGAAAGTTCAGCTTTAAAAAACCAATTTTCAAACCTTCTTTTCAAGATCTTAACATACATTTACTTTTAAAAAGACAAAAGGAAGCATAAAATATGAAACTACTTACACTGCGCAATTTAGGTGAATGTCCAGGAATCTATCCATTTCTTCGGCAGTTTATAAAGCCATATTTTCCTTTTCTCGGGATCTTGAGGAAATTTAAACATTTCCAACTTCTTCCTCTACTGATTATTACCATTTATTATACCACAATCACCCATTTTACAGATAAAATACGTATCAAACATTAGACAAGTAACGTGCGCTCGCCATTGAAATAGCATACTGTGCTACCGCCACGAGAAAGTCCCCAGACAGCAGACGTTTTGGTGGCGGTCGCTATGGAAACAGGTTATTCCACTGCATTTTAGGTGTGGCGGAAAGCGCTTCTTTGGATTTAGCGCAGATAGAACCGACGAAAGTCGCATTTCGCTTTGTACTGGGGTCAATGCTAGAGTTAGACGCTCGCATTCTGTGATTTTTAAAGCTGTGAAGTAACTTATACTGTGTTGCACACTTTGTGGATTTTGTCTAGTTGAAAAATGGCTACATTTAAAAGGGGAAAGACTTTGCATTCGCAAGCATGTGCAATAGTCCACAATGTTACGGCATTTTTTGAAGAGGAAGAACCGCAAATTCTCTAAAAATACCAATTTCAAATTCAATGAAGAGAGCTGCGGAAGCGACAGAGGTTTCAGCGTCATTAGTTAAAAAGATAAAACGTGAATTGAAATCGCTTAATGACACTGAGATAAGTACTTTATCTATTTGAACAACTTACAATTATTGCTTAAAGAAGCTATTTTAAAAGTAACACAAAATGAATGGAAAAAACACTGTGAACACATTGAAAAATTAGAGAATATTTATTGGAAGAAAGATGGACTGATAGAAGATATTGTGAAGAAATTAGTGATAAATCTGTCGGATAGCGATTCAGACTCTTCTTCAAGTAAAGACATTTCAAGTGATTCGAACATAGTAGATAATAGTTATTCCAATGAATGTGAATGAATATTTTATAATTGATTGAAAAATATGAAAAGAATGAATATTTTAAAGTCATAATTTTGCTTATTTATCTTTTCCTTTTTGCTGCCTAATAATTGTGTAACTTGCTGATTGAAAACTGTAATAAATTTTAGTTAATTCGAAATTTAGTTTTAAACAAAATGATATAAATTCTAGTTTTAAATTGTAAGCTTTTCTCTTCCAAAATTGCCCGAACCTAAAAGAAAATATTTAAATCTACTTTGTTCTAATAAATTGACGACTTCCTGTAGCCTCTGTCGCCTATAATAAAATTATTTTCTGAGTTTAAATGACGAGAAATTTTTAAATTAATTTATAATTTAATGTCATTTAATACGAAAACTTTGTTTAACTGTCGGATAAAAAACATCTACTATTTTCTTTTAGTACATCATGATAAACGAAACGGATTCTCTGCTTAACGAAGTGCGCTTGATTTGCCAAATGTTCAGTCGATTTCAAACCTTTCTCCCTCCTTTCTTCGACTCGTCTTCTTGCGGCAACCCTGTTCAGAGACTTTCTCGTGGCGGTAGGTCAGTAGGCAGACGGTAACAGACAGTTACGGCAGGAGCTTCAATGGCGGTTGCGCCAGCCTGTCTATATAGGAGCCTTAGGCGTGTTATATCTAGTTACGATAGAGCACGTCGAGCTAAGCAATTACAGCTTTGTTGTGTACGGATTTCTCGCCATTTTGGATTCGTGCTTTTTCAACTTTGGAGTGCCACGTGGTAGTGCTATTGCTTAGATCTAAGGCTCCTATATAGACAGGCTGGCGCAACCGCCATTGAAGCTCCTGCCGTAACTGTCTGTTACCGTCTGCCTATGCTATTTCAATGGCGAGCGCACGTTACTTGTCTGATGTTTGATATGTATTTTATCTGTAAAATGGGTGATTGTGGTATAATAAATGGCACTAATCATTGGAGGAAGACGTTGGAAATGTTTAAATTTCCTCAAGATCCCGAAAAAAGGAAAATATGGCTTTATAAACTGCCGAAGAAATGGATAGATTCCTGGACATTCATCTGAATTGCGCAGTGTAAGTAGTTTCATATTTTATGCTTCCTTTTGTCTTTTTAAAAGTAAATGTATGTTAAGATCTTGAAAAGAAGGTTTGAAAATTGGTTTCTTAAAGCTGAACTTTCAATAAATTAATTTTTTATAATAGTTAAATAGGATTTTTTCTTGCAATGCAATTGTAGGGTTGCTATCGCATTTTGGCGTGGGTTTATCGATGACTTAACGCCAAGATAGCAAGATTTGACTTTGAAATTTGTGTTTTAATATATTGTTGTATTTAAAAGACTGTTTTGTATTTCACTTATAAAATATGTGCATTGATATAAAATTTTAACAATTGTTTGTAGAAATATGTGAATGCTGCATTTAAAAAAAAATAAAAACATGCTATTTTGATTGTCTCCAAAGCATTTATAAAATTAATAATTTTGTTTTATGATTAAGTATTCAGTGTACATACTACAACGTTACAAGCAAATATATTTTTGATTACCTATTTCTCATTTTAAGTTAGCATAGACTTATGCTGCCAGAGATTTTTAACATATATATTTTGTTTGTACTAATATGAATTGCATGCATTATTTTGACTCATTGATTTTTCTATTTTATGTTATTTATATTATTGATATATTATCTTGTCAAGTATAGTTAAACTTAAGCTTTGAAATGCTATGGCATTTATGTAACATTAAAAATCGCATACCTGATATAGCTTGAAATAATTTCTCTAAGTAACTGAATACTAGAAAGTCAATTTTCTATTAAGGTAGATATAAGCTATCTATATTAAGATATTTCTACATGTGAAGGCTAAATTTTAAATCCATTTAGAAGATCAATAATTTACCTTACAAATTAACCCACAATGTTGAATTGGACAATAGCTTTTTGTAGCTGATTCTGCACAGATAATGAATAAAAATATGATATAGTATGCTAAAAAAGATATTTCAAACTTTTCCTTTTAATTTGCCACTATTCAACTCAGGTATATTGTACCTTTGATAGTAATTTTTATTGAAACTATTTCTGTTTACAAATTTAATGAATCTGTTTTCCCGAGTATCATTTTTTTGCAATTTTTACATAAAATTTAAAGTTCTGGAATTTACAGTCTAATTTAAATTATATCAAATTTAGTATTTTATGAAAATTATAATTTAGAATAAAATACATTAAGAATAAAATAATTTAGAATAAAATACATTTTTGGTTATAAGAAATTTGTAAATGAAGTTTCATTATGAAACTTAGCCATCGATAGTATGCTTATACCTGCAGAGTTTTAATGTTTGTTTTGTTTGCAAAGTGTGCTATACTTTTAAGTATTATGCAGTAGTAAATTTGAATATGTTAAACTGTATCAAGCATGTTTAAGTTTAAAAATTCTGTTTTCTGTCGGACTATAGTTTTAAAAAATGTTCAAATGAGTCCAAAATACTTATTAACTGTAGTAGTAACATAAAATAATTGCTCAGCAAGTATATATTGATGAGCTGGAATTGATATGAGTGTATCGGTTGTTACAAAATATTTCAAGATCTGAGTAACTGGTTGCTAAATTATGAAAAGTGCTGAAAATTAAGGGCAAAATGAAAGTAAATTAAAGACATTTGTAATTGTGTAAGTTTCTATTACTTTCTATGATGTTATTATATACTAATTCAACATTTAGTGATAGTTTTGTTCTCAATGTTTTAAAAAATTTGTTTGTAATATTTTAAATCCTCTTTATTAAAGGGATATTTTGAAAAGTCCCAGCATGAAGCTGATAATTGGAGAAATTTGAAGCCGTGATGTGCAAAGTCATCCTCCATTACTCCAATCTAAACATGTGAAATACCTAAAGGCTGGATCCATTTTAGATAATCAAGAAGAGAATGGTACAATTGACACAGAGGTAAACTTTCCAAACTTTTCTTTGATTTAATACTTAATATAAATTCTGTGGATTTCACCATTGCTTTGAAATATAACTTTCCTTATACACACATAGGGATATAATAAGGAAAATATTATGACAGGGTTGAAAATTTAATTGTATGGTATCTTCATTAGAATACTTTCATAGTGTACTTTTGCGTATGTTTTTAAGCTGAAGAAATCCTTCAAGAATTTTTTTTAAGTTGTGAACATTTTCTATATTGAAATTTCATGTTCTATATGAAAATTAATTTTGTGCCAAACTGTATAATTTAAAATATTTCTTCATCTCCCTTCTGCTTGTGGCGAATTCTATTACAATTTACCATTATCTACTGTTATATTTTTACTCAAGTTATAAATATTTTCAATTTTTATAACAAGTTTTTAATTCATGATGAATTGCATATTTTGAAAAATATGTTTTTCTCGCTCCTGCTTTTGATGGACTCTTACAATTTCCGAATTAGGATTTTCTTCAAGTTGAGACCATTTTCTATATTGAAAGTTCAAGTTTTATATGAAAATTTATAATTTTGTGCCAAACCGTATAATTTGAAAAGTCTCTCAATCTCCATCTGCTTGTGGGGGATTCTATTACACTTTACTATTATCATATCTACTTATACTCAAGTTATAAATACTTTCCAGTTTTACATGACGAGTTTTAATTTCGTGCCAAATTGCATATTTTGAAAAATATATTCTTATCGCTTTTGCTTCTAGTGGACTCATACAATTATCGAATTAGGATTTTCTTCAAATTGTGACCATTTTCTATATTGAAAGTTCAAGTTTTATATGAAAATTTAAAATTTTGTGCCAAACTGATATATAATTTGAAATGTTTCTTCATCTCCCTTCTGCTTGTGGTGGATTCTACTACAGTTTACCATTATCTACTGTTATATTTATACTCGTTATAAATACTTTCCAGTTTTATATGACAAGTTTTGATTTCGTGCTGAATTACATACTTTGAGCAATATGTGCTTTTCGCTCCGGCTTTTGATGCACTCGTACAATTACCGAATTAGGATTTTCTTCAAATTGTGATAATTTTCTATATTGAAAGTTCAAGTTTTATATGAAAATTAAAAATTTTGTGCCAAACTGATATATAACTTGAAATGTTTCTTCATCTCCCTTCTGCTTGTGGTGGATTCTACTACATTTTACCATTATCTACTGTTATATTTATACTCGTTATAAATACTTTCCTGTTTTATATGACAAGTTTTGATTTCGTGCTGAATTGCATATTTTAAAAAATATGTTTTTTTCGCTCCTGCTTTTGATGGACTCATACAATTACCGAATTAGATTTTCTTCGAATTGTGACCATTTTCTATATTGAAAGTTCAAGTTTAAAATGAAAATTTATAATTTTGTGCCAAACTGTATATATAATTTGAAATTTTTCTTGTATGTCCCTTCTGCTTGTCTCGCATTATGCTACATTTTATCATTATCTACTGTTATATTTATACTCAAGTTATAAATACTTTGCAATTTTGTATGACAAGTTTTGATTTCGTGCCAAATTGCATACTTTGAACAATATGTGCTTCTCGCTCCTGCTTTTGATGGACTCATACAATTACCGAATTAGGATTTTCTTCAAATTGTGATACTTTTCTATATTGAAAGTTCACGAAAATTTAAAATTTTGTACCAAACTGTATATATAATTTGAAATGTTCTTCATCTCCCTTCTGATTATGGCAGATTCTACTACATTTTACCATTATCTACTGTTATATTTATACTCGTTATAAATACTTTCCAGTTTTATATGCGACAAGTTTTGATTTTGTGCTGAATTGCATTTTGAAAAATATGTTTTTTTCACTCCTGCGTTTGATGGACTCATTACTGAATTAGGATTTTCTTCAAGTTGTGACCATTTTCGATATTGAAAGCTGATCTTCTATATGAAATTTAATTTTATGATCTCTATGATTTGAAAAGTATCTTAACTCCCTTCTGCTTGAGGCAGGTTCCATTACAATTTGGCATTATTTACTTTTATATATTTACTGAAGTTATAAATATTTTCCAGTTTTTTATATGACAGGATTTGATTTTGTGCTGAGTTGCGCATATTGAAAAATATGTTCACTTTGCTACCGCTAATAGTGGATTCCTACAATTGCTGAATTAGAATTTTCTTCAAATTGTGATAGGAAAATTTATAATTTTGTTCCAAGTTGTATAATTTAAAAAATATCTCAATCTCCCTTCTGCTGGTGGTGGATTCTATTGCAATTTACCATTATCCACTGTTATATAAGTTATAAATAATACTTTCCAATTTTATATGACAAGTTTTAATTTCGTGCCAAATTGTATATTTTGTAAAACATGTTCTATTCGCTCCTGCATTTGACTGACTCTTACAATTACTGAATTAGGAGTTTCCTCAAGTTGAGACCATTTTCTATATTGAAAGTTCAAGTTTTATACGAAAATTTATAATTTTGTGCCAAACTGTATAATGTGAAAAGTATCTCTATTTAAATTTCAAGTTTTTAATCTTGTGTCAAGCTGCATAATTTGAGAAATACCTTTATTACCATTACAATTTACAAATTTAGAATAGCAAAATTTGAGTTATTTTTCATCAGGATATAATTCATTATACTGAAAACTTTTAACACATAGAGTTGAATTTAAATGTTAAAATGCATACAGTGCAAATATGCAATATTTATTACGAATTGGCAGGCACTTGATACATCATCATTTATCTATACATCGGCCAACATTGTGAACCATTTTGCTGTCACAAATTGCGCAAAATATAAGCTGTTTGAGGACGTATGCAACATTAAATATAAATTTAAAAGAACTTTAAAAATCACAATTTTTACATTGGGAAAAAAGATGGATGCAGTATTTTATTTTCAAGTGGGGAACATGATTTCTTCATATAATATGGGTGTCATTATTATTTTAATTTTTATTTAAAAAACTACTGAACATATTTTGCTCAAATTTTTTTTTTATAAATTTTATGGGATAATTTGGATATTTTCTAATATTTTCAAAGCAATTTGTGAATTTCAACTTTGCTTAAAAATGTTTAAAAAATGAGTTCCCAGGGGGTACAATGTATTTCACTTTTTCAATCCGGGTTCAATCCAAAACTAATTGGGTGATATTATTCATTTATATTCTCGTATGTCCCACAGACTGTCTGAACAACATACTAAAATTTTATTTTGATAAAGTTATTTTTATGGCAATTATCGTATGAACGGACAGACAGAATGAATGAACAAAGTTATAAACACTTTTCAACTGTGTTGTAAAGTGTTACAAAGAATTCTTTTGCATCAAAATGCAGTTCTAGTTTTTAAAAGTACTAGTGTATGGGACTGAAAATTTCATATCAAAATAATTATTAGTTTTAAAATATTATGACATTTTTGAAAGTGTGAAATATGTATTGAAATTTCATTATTATTTTAATTGTATTTAATCATACCTTGTTCTTTCAGGTTACTCTTTTCTGATTCATTATGGGTCCCACACACATAGCTTGTTCAGATTGTTTGAACCTCATCAATTGGAGATTCGTCATGACTCATAACAGATTATTTAAAATATGTATTAAATGATCTATAAATGCATCTATGACTATTCAAAATACTAAGAAATCTGTATAAATGTTAAGATTTGCTGTCTCAATAAAATGTTAAATTGTCCATCTGTGTTATTTGTTTTCTCCAAAATTCAACAATTTGCTAAGAAGTAAATTGTCCTAATTTTTCAATCGCATCCATATATTTACCCTGTAAAATATTAACTTTCACTGTTTACCTTCTTTCACTTTTGAATATTAAATAGTGATTTGAAAGTGAGGATTATATATATTTTTTCAAAGTTAGTATACAAACTGTTCGTGTAAACTTTGTGAAAACTGTTTAAATCATAATACGTTAAACATGAACAATTATGATTGAATATGTAAATTTTGCAGAAAATAGTAGAAGTTAAGACAAATTATATTATATAACCCAAAGAAATGAGGCCACATCACTGTTTTAGGTATTAAAGATAATATATGTATCTTTTTCATCTTTCAAGCTAAAACCAATTGCCATCCAACCACATGTCGAAACATAGTTGCATAAAACTTAATTCTAAAATTTTACCAACATTAAGTTCAAATGTTGCTGTTGTTATTCATTTGTGAAGAATTAGGAATTGCACATGAATAATTTAGTTAAACTTACGAAGCAAATATACATTCATTAATATTAACCCATACTTAACAAAATATATAATATTAACGGGACTTAAAATTTATTAACTGAATACAAATTGCTTTTTTAATCATAAGGGAGATATTTTTATGAGAGTAATCTATTCATGAACATCCGGAGAATGGGTAGTTTTATGTCAAAACATTGCCATTCATACTAAAAATGCATTCGTACTAATGTTATCTATAAGTATGAATGTAATTTTAATGTGAAACTATATCAGATATCATGGGCATACAAGGAAAGAATATTTATATCAAAAATGCAATAAATGAATTATCTATTGTAATAAGTAAAAAATTTTGTGTTCTGTCTACAGGCAATAAAAACAAAGCGCTAGATATTAATACTTACTTTACAATAAATAACATGAAACTAACAACTAGTGATGCGGTCATTTTAAAAAATGATGTCCTATTCATATTAAAAATTACAGTATAAAATAAACAAATTGTTATAATGTAATATCAGTATTTTTAAATAAAATAAAGAAAATGCATGTCAAGCAAAATAAGATTATTTAGAAACGTTCAAACTCTAAAACCCATTTATCTCAAAATAATCTTTTTGGATTTAGTGTTTTTTCTTGTGTACCCATGATAAATCTTCATATCAAGTAAAGTGAATCTGAAACTTGAATGATAAGGAATGACAAGTACCCTAGCAATTTTTCATTTTCATGAATGTTCTACAATACAATATTTTAGAATTGAGAGGTTTTTTTGTTGAATGTCTATAAAAAGTATGCAGTTGAAAATATATGTATCTAGGAATTTATAGTTATTTAAATTCACGATGAAAAGAGGAAAAAATTTAATGGTTAATTTTCTACTACTGCTTATAAAATTACAGAAGTGGTGTATTATAATTATCAGCTTTCAAGTTCAATGCAATTATTAGTTATTTTTTTTAAAAATAAATAGCAACATGTGTTAGAATTTTGATTCATAGTTCTTTATTGCTATATGTAAGTTTCTATTTTAGAAACAATGTCCTCCATGAAAGATGCTATCCTTTGACAGTATGGCCATATGATCTTGATAAATTACTTCTTCAGTAGCATCACAAGAAAAAATTTTTAGTTGGAGGGGATTTGGTAACAAAATATTTTGCTTTCTATTTCTCCATATATTGTTTCTTCGAAATTTAATGGATTCGGGGGGGGGGGGGGGGGCATTATTTCCGAATTTCCTTTCTTGGCGACGCCATTGAATCTCATCAAATATATGTTTAAATTATCATGTAAAAAGAAAGCATTGGTGTTTAACACTTAATTCTGTTGTGTTCTGTTAAACAAAAATATTTGAAAAATAATAGGGGAGTTGGAATTTTATATCCAATCACTAGTTGGGTGTGCACTTTTGCATTACTGCATCTGAGTTAGGGATGGATATAAGACATGAAGTAAGGAACAATAAATAGATCATCAATTAGAAAAATCTAGGCAATAAGCAAGTATTGTAAGGAAACATACTTGATATTTGTTAAACGTTTACCATTTAAAGCAGAGACTCAGCTATTTTTCCTTAGCTACGGTATTCGGTTTCAACTTCATCATTATCGAAGGGCTTTTGGCGTCCATGTCAAAATGTCCCCCCCCCCCCCATTTGTTTTTCAGAATCAGAAATTTAATTTTAATGATAAAGCAGGGTTTATCAAAGAAAGTCTTCCACCACCATATCGTAAAAACAATTACGCAAAACACCGTTGGAATATAGCGTTGAAAGTTTCCAGTTTTTTTTAAATTTAGACAAATACCCCCCCCCCCCCCACTTCACCCCAAATGCATAAAGTGAAATAAATCATGATAATAAATCATAATAATAAATATATCATGTCTGTTTGAAAACGCTATCGAGTATTATCAATATAGGTATAAATATGTTAACAGTCAAAGACGTTTTTATATTGTTTAAAAATTTTTTTAGAATTGTTACTACTTTTAAACACATTAATTCTTGTGAAATTGTTACAAAAGTACTCAAAATAGAAACGTATTGCATGCAAAATTTAATTAATAACACTTTTCATTCTAATCAAAATAAGAAGTATTATATTTTATGTAAAATATTACATTTAAAATGCGCGTTTTAAAAGCATAAAATTTTTCGAGACTCTCGGATAAAATCCGAGTTTGACAGTCGATATCTTAAAAAAAAGACGCATAGAAATGCGCCATTATAGCGATAAATTGCAAGAGAAAGTAACCCCGCTTTTCGCCAAGCACAGCCGTCGCTCCCACAGGAACTTCAATGGCCGCTCTTGCGCCAGCCTGTATATATAGGAATCTTACTGTATGCAGCACCCGTATGGGGGATATGCCTGTAAAACTACCATAGACTTATTAGAGACAAGACAAAACAAAACCCTAAGGATTATAAGGAAAGCCCCTAGATACTTAAGAAACTCGGTAATTAGGAAAGACTTCAAAATAAAAACTGTTAGAGCCCAAATTAAAAAGCTAGCGCTTAAATTCTACAAAAATTTGCCATCTGTCCCAAATGAACTATTAAATTATTCTATTCTCTTATTATTCCTAAAGGCAAATATACATTCATTAATATTAACCCATACTTAACAAAATATATAATATTAACGGGACTTAAAATTTATTAACTGAATACAAATTGCTTTTTTAATCATAAGGGAGTTATTTTTATGAGAGTAATCTATTCATGAACATCCGGAGAATGGGTAGTTTTATGTCAAAACATTGCCATTCATACTAAAAATGCATTCGTACTAATGTTATCTATAAGTATGAATGTAATTTTAATGTGAAACTATATCAGATATCATGGGCATACAAGGAAAGAATATTTATATCAAAAATGCAATAAATGAATTATCTATTGTAATAAGTAAAAAATTTTGTGTTCTGTCTACAGGCAATAAAAACAAAGCGCTAGATATTAATACTTACTTTACAATAAATAACATGAAACTAACAACTAGTGATGCGGTCATTTTAAAAAATGATGTCCTATTCATATTAAAAATTACAGTATAAAATAAACAAATTGTTATAATGTAATATCAGTATTTTTAAATAAAATAAAGAAAATGCATGTCAAGCAAAATAAGATTATTTAGAAACGTTCAAACTCTAAAACCCATTTATCTCAAAATAATCTTTTTGGATTTAGTGTTTTTTCTTGTGTACCCATGATAAATCTTCATATCAAGTAAAGTGAATCTGAAACTTGAATGATAAGGAATGACTAGTACCCTAGCAATTTTTCATTTTCATGAATGTTCTACAATACAATATTTTAGAATTGAGAGGTTTTTTTGTTGAATGTCTATAAAAAGTATGCAGTTGAAAATATATGTATCTAGGAATTTATAGTTATTTAAATTCACGATGAAAAGAGGAAAAAATTTAATGGTTAATTTTCTACTACTGCTTATAAAATTACAGAAGTGGTGTATTATAATTATCAGCTTTCAAGTTCAATGCAATTATTAGTTATTTTTTTTAAAAATAAATAGCAACATGTGTTAGAATTTTGATTCATAGTTCTTTATTGCTATATGTAAGTTTCTATTTTAGAAACAATGTCCTCCATGAAAGAAGCTATTCTTTGACAGTATGGCCATATGATCTTGATAAATTACTTCTTCAGTAGCATCACAAGAAAAAATTTTTAGTTGGAGGGGATTTGGTAACAAAATATTTTGCTTTCTATTTCTCCATATATTGTTTCTTCGAAATTTAATGGATTCGGGGGGGGGGGGGGGCATTATTTCCGAATTTCCTTTCTTGGCGACGCCATTGAATCTCATCAAATATATGTTTAAATTATCATGTAAAAAGAAAGCATTGGTGTTTAACACTTAATTCTGTTGTGTTCTGTTAAACAAAAATATTTGAAAAATAATAGGGGAGTTGGAATTTTATATCCAATCACTAGTTGGGTGTGCACTTTTGCATTACTGCATCTGAGTTAGGGATGGATATAAGACATGAAGTAAGGAACAATAAATAGATCATCAATTAGAAAAATCTAGGCAATAAGCAAGTATTGTAAGGAAACATACTTGATATTTGTTAAACGTTTACCATTTAAAGCAGAGACTCAGCTATTTTTCCTTAGCTACGGTATTCGGTTTCAACTTCATCATTATCGAAGGGCTTTTGGCGTCCATGTCAAAATGTCCCCCCCCCCCCATTTGTTTTTCAGAATCAGAAATTTAATTTTAATGATAAAGCAGGGTTTATCAAAGAAAGTCTTCCACCACCATATCGTAAAAACAATTACGCAAAACACCGTTGGAATATAGCGTTGAAAGTTTCCAGTTTTTTTTTTTAATTTAGACAAATACCCCCCCCCCCACTTCACCCCAAATACATAAAGTGAAATAAATCATGATAATAAATCATAATAATAAATATATCATGTCTGTTTGAAAACGCTATCGAGTATTATCAATATAGGTATAAATATGTTAACAGTCAAAGACGTTTTTATATTGCTTAAAAATTTTTTTAGAATTGTTACTACTTTTAAACACATTAATTCTTGTGAAATTGTTACAAAAGTACTCAAAATAGAAGCGTATTGCATGCAAAATTTAATTAATAACACTTTTCATTCTAATCAAAATAAGAAGTATTATATTTTATGTAAAATATTACATTTAAAATGCGCGTTTTAAAAGCATAAAATTTTTCGAGACTCTCGGATAAAATCCGAGTTTGACAGTCGATATCTTAAAAAAAAGACGCATAGAAATGCGCCATTATAGCGATAAATTGCAAGAGAAAGTAACCCCGCTTTTCGCCAAGCACAGCCGTCGCTCCCACAGGAGCTTCAATGGCCGCTCTTGCGCCAGCCTGTATATATAGGAGCCTTACTGTATGCAGCACCCGTATGGGGGATATGCCTGTAAAACTACCATAGACTTATTAGAGACAAGACAAAACAAAACCCTAAGGATTATAAGGAAAGCCCCTAGATACTTAATAAACTCGGTAATTAGGAAAGACTTCAAAATAAAAACTGTTAGAGCCCAAATTAAAAAGCTAGCGCTTAAATTCTACAAAAATTTGCCATCTGTCCCAAATGAACTATTATTTAATCTGCATGACTATGAGCATCGCAAGGCTAAATCTCGTAAGAGACCCCGTTCGGTACTTAACTTTGATATTCGGTACTAGGAACGTCCCACCTTAATCAGTTGATATTAAATAAAACTCGCGATCTTTGCTTTTCTACAAAATGTCTTAAATAATAAACTGCTAAAATGCTAGGTAACCCTCAGATCTGCATCAACCCCCCAAACTGCTTAAACTCTAAATGTACAACAAACTGCCACACTAGGAGCTAGGACAAATAATAAAAACAGTAAATCAAAAACCTCGAACCTCCAACTATGGACCAATGAAATAATGTCACAGTATGAAGATAAGAACCACACCTAGAGATTGGAGATTAAAGGCGCTTCGCGCCTGGTGCTCTGTTCTGTACGAAACTATTCGGTTAAATCACTTTTCGATGAATCGACATGTGTTTTCAGAGGGGAAAAATCATGGAAGTATATTTCAAGATGCATATTTTTGAAAATAATAAATTTTGAAAATAATAAAAATAAATCTAAAGATAGGAGGCAAGCATTATTTGCCTATGATACATTTCTGCGTTGCATCATTTGCACTCTTGCTGCAAATATTTACATTTTAATGTGTGATTAATTCCTCACCAACTGTGTTTAAACATGTCTCTAGGACTTTTTATGATAAAATGCTGAAATTTTTGTCCATCACCTTAGTAGTGTATGGGGCACATTTTACTCATTGGAAATGTTTTTGTACGGGGCCATATAAAAATTTAAATTTTGTATTTCTTAAAATTTAATTCCCTTGAAAATTTTAATCGATTTCATAAAATTCTGTACCTTTATTTACGCAACTTTGTAATTTATTATATATGTCAAATATCAATATTTAAGGAATAAAAGCCGAGGTCAATGTTTTTAGGATACCCTGTATATTCTGCGCCGTAGAGAGACGAAATTCAAGAGCGGCTGGCGTGACATTCAAGGAGGGGCTCAACAATCTTGGAAAAGGGGCTCACCAAAACAGTTAGTAATTAGCATGTATTAAATAGTTACTATTATATATTTCAATCTATATAAATTATTAACAAGTAATTGCACATTTATATTTATCAGCTAAGAGTTGATTAGAAAAATTCATAAAGCTACTAATATAAAAATTACAATTAATTTTGATATAAGCGTTAACTAGTAGAAAAACTGTTAATTAATCGCAGAAAATTTCTGTAAGTTAATGCAAGTTAACGCTATTAACTTTTAATTACTTATCAGCTGCTTTTGATTCTTGAATGCATGACAGTAAACCCCGCAATAACACGAAAGTATCCAAATACTATTGCCTTAATACTAAAATATTTTAAAATTAAATCATTTGAATTTCATTTGGGGAGGGGGGGGGGTGTCTTCCGAACATTCCTCCCGTTTCAAAAAACCCTGAATCCATTTCTAACATTTTTGGCAATATGCACGTCTGCGATGTTGAACAAGAGAACGAATAAACTGTTAGATTTGAAATTTTATGTGCAGATACCTGAAGTAAAATACGGGAATTATATATATACATATGTTTGTAATTTGAATGTTTAGAGCACGATATTTTAGAAATTTAAAATTTCCATCTCTATATTTCATGACGCATTCAGTAACTCCAGGTAAGAGAGAGGGGGGGGGGGGGTGACTATCGATTAGGATATTAAAAGTACTAGCATCTATATTTCTGGGGGGGAAATCCTCATTATATTAGATATCTTACAGATGTAAAATTAACACTTAAGAGCGAATTTTTCAAGCTGATCATTATATAAAATCCCGCCCCCACACACACACTTTCCCAACTTCGATCTGTCAAGTTGTCGACTGCAAACAACTTCATACGAGCTACTAAATGCACGTGTTTCACAATTAGTAAAATATTTACTCATGGGGAAATGTGTGCACGTGCATATCTGGATAATATATAGCATCAAAAGGGATTTGCTAAACAGGACTCTTTTTTTTTATATATTTTACAATGTGCTTTTTTATATATAAATGGTGAATACAATATATATATTTATTCCTCGCCATGTTGAAAAGAAAAATAGTTCTTTAATTTTTGGAAATTATTTAAGTTAGAAATTAATTTAAAAAAAAACAAAACACATTGTTTTACACAAACCATTTTTATGTGAAAACGACTAGAATTTACAGAAAGTTAAGAAGCGCTGTTTTCGATACTTTGTACGTATTTGATCAAAAACGAAAAATATCATTAAAAAATATATTATTATTAGCATCAAATGAGTGGATGACTTTGCAAGCATTTTATTATTATTATTATTATGAGTTGAATTGAAACTCGTTTTTTGAATTACCTGCGACGTGTTTTCGAGACGTTTAAAATTATCAAGCCACTTATGCCATACGCTTTTCAGTAGATAAGGCGGTCCGGATCGAACAAGAAGACACCCGATCAGACATGTCGCACAACGATACAAACTAAATCTAATCAAAAATCTAAATCATTTTTTAACCCTCATAAATGTACTTGAATATATAATCACCAATCAATTGAAGAAATATGATAGCATGTTGAAAAACATGCAAAAGATATAAAATAACTGAAAAACTTACCTGGGCACGTGGAAAAGAGCTGACAATTAGTTCTATGATCAAACATGTCAAAGCCGAAGCTCACAGACTAAACTCTGCAGCACAGAATACTGAAGAAGCCCAGATTTCTATATTCTGAAGGCTCACTCCCATAGGACCTATGGCAACATTTTAAACATGGGATGTTTCAGACACTAGTTGTTTCGTGAGTTGGACCAACTGAACTACTATATAAACAAAATACGTCTGCCGGATTACGAGCGGATAAATAGCACCGGACGCATCAAGGGGGGTGCCACTCCTCTGCCAAGAACACTATCTGTGACGTCAGTTGGAGTTGGAGTTCACTTGCAACGCGCGGCACAAGATGGCGCGCGGTTTTTTTTTTTATTTTTTGTTTGAAACAAGTGTATTTTTAAAGTGTTTATTGGTTTCGAAGACTTCTTACAAGTTCAACTAGAATTTTAATCAAAGATTTGCATCTTAAATTCCAGGCAAAGCTAGCTTTTTTTATGTGTTCTTTTCGTAATATAATGTATATTTTAGAGTCGTGTTTCCCAACCTCAGATATATACAAAATTTTCAGTATTGAAGAAAGAATAGGACTCATTTAAATTCGTTTATTAAACCAAAGATATTTTTTATTAAGAAATTAATGACTAAAAGTACATTTATATTTTCAAAATTTATTTATATTCCTTTTTTTAAGGTTGAATAATGCAAATTTTAATCAAAAATTTTCTTTTAAAGTAGTCAACATTGTAAAATTTATATTAATTTGGGAAAATGCACTTCTTTCTTGAAACATTAGTTTAGTTCATGAAGTTCCATTACGTAGGATTTTTAAATCTTAAAAGACGAAAGTACAGTATACTTTTTATTCATTTCATTTTACAGCAAGTTATTTGTATCTTTATATATTTTCTAATGATGTTCTTGTAATTTTTGAAAAATCTAACAGGATTTAATCTCGCACATTTTATATTAATTAAAATTTATTACATTACATTTTATTAATTAAATTTTATTATATTCAAAAAATGGGGGAGGGGGGGGGGGGTACGATGTAAGAAAATAAACAGGCGCGCGTTTTCAAGGGGATAAAGGTTGGGAACCCCTGTTTTAAATCAGATTGCAAGTTGTGTACATGTATGTGCATGCAAATTGTGTACAAAATTGTGAACAAAATTCATATAAATTATAGAAGCATCACTTAAATCGTTTACTAGTTAGGCATAAGTACATCCCCCCCCCCCCTAAAAAGACATAAAATTCTTAGTGTTAGCGTTTTAATTATTGTTTTGATTTTCAATTATTAGAGATAACATAATCGAAAATAACTTTATTCATATGCATTTAGAAAGAAATTACGCAATGTTTATTTGTGTGTAATGAAAATTTTAGAATGATTGCTTGTTTAGAAAACTTTCCGAACATATTTTTGTAAATTCGCGTATTTAAAACAAAAGTCATATACATTATAGAAGCATCACTTAAATCGTTTACTAGTTAGGCATAAGTACACCCCCCCGCCCCTAAAAAGACATAAAACTTTTAGTGTTAGCGTTTTAATTATTGTTTTGATTTAATCTTGCACATTTTATATTAATTAAATTTTATTACATTACATTTTATTAATTAAATTTTATTACATTCAAAAAATGGGGGGGGGGGGTACGATTTAAGTAAATAAACTGCTTGCCCGTATATTTTTCATCATGAATCAATATACTATAATACATTTAATTTATTATTCTGAAAGTATATCATAGTGTGTGTGTTAAACGATTGGTTTCTATATTTTTATATGTTTACATTGAATTTCGATTTGATATAAATTATCTTTTTGATCTAAAAAAAATTAATAAAATCAAGTGTTTAGCAATAAGTTCTTCACTATAAAAGCATCACTTAAATTGTTTACTAGTTAGGCATAAGTACATCGCTATTAATATTTAAGGAATAAAAGCCGAGGTCAATGTTTTTAGGATACCCTGTATATTCTGCGCCGTAGAGAGACGAAATTCAAGAGCGGCTGGCGTGACATTCAAGGAGGGGCTCAACAATCTTGGAAAAGGGGCTCACCAAAACAGTTAGTAATTAGCATGTATTAAATAGTTACTATTATATATTTCAATCTATATAAATTATTAACAAGTAATTGCACATTTATATTTATCAGCTAAGAGTTGATTAGAAAAATTCATAAAGCTACTAATATAAAAATTACAATTAATTTTGATATAAGCGTTAACTAGTAGAAAAACTGTTAATTAATCGCAGAAAATTTCTGTAAGTTAATGCAAGTTAACGCTATTAACTTTTAATTACTTATCAGCTGCTTTTGATTCTTGAATGCATGACAGTAAACCCCGCAATAACACGAAAGTATCCAAATACTATTGCCTTAATACTAAAATATTTTAAAATTAAATCATTTGAATTTCATTTGGGGAGGGGGGGGGGTGTCTTCCGAACATTCCTCCCGTTTCAAAAAACCCTGAATCCATTTCTAACATTTTTGGCAATATGCACGTCTGCGATGTTGAACAAGAGAACGAATAAACTGTTAGATTTGAAATTTTATGTGCAGATACCTGAAGTAAAATACGGGAATTATATATATACATATGTTTGTAATTTGAATGTTTAGAGCACGATATTTTAGAAATTTAAAATTTCCATCTCTATATTTCATGACGCATTCAGTAACTCCAGGTAAGAGAGAGGGGGGGGGGGTGACTATCGATTAGGATATTAAAAGTACTAGCATCTATATTTCTGGGGGGGAAATCCTCATTATATTAGATATCTTACAGATGTAAAATTAACACTTAAGAGCGAATTTTTCAAGCTGATCATTATATAAAATCCCGCCCCCACACACACACTTTCCCAACTTCGATCTGTCAAGTTGTCGACTGCAAACAACTTCATACGAGCTACTAAATGCACGTGTTTCACAATTAGTAAAATATTTACTCATGGGGAAATGTGTGCACGTGCATATCTGGATAATATATAGCATCAAAAGGGATTTGCTAAACAGGACTCTTTTTTTTTATATATTTTACAATGTGCTTTTTTATATATAAATGGTGAATACAATATATATATTTATTCCTCGCCATGTTGAAAAGAAAAATAGTTCTTTAATTTTTGGAAATTATTTAAGTTAGAAATTAATTTAAAAAAAAACAAAACACATTGTTTTACACAAACCATTTTTATGTGAAAACGACTAGAATTTACAGAAAGTTAAGAAGCGCTGTTTTCGATACTTTGTACGTATTTGATCAAAAACGAAAAATATCATTAAAAAATATATTATTATTAGCATCAAATGAGTGGATGACTTTGCAAGCATTTTATTATTATTATTATTATGAGTTGAATTGAAACTCGTTTTTTGAATTACCTGCGACGTGTTTTCGAGACGTTTAAAATTATCAAGCCACTTATGCCATATGCTTTTCAGTAGATAGGGCGGTCCGGATCGAACAAGAAGACACCCGATCAGACATGTCGCACAACGATACAAACTAAATCTAATCAAAAATCTAAATCATTTTTTAACCCTCATAAATGTACTTGAATATATAATCACCAATCAATTGAAGAAATATGATAGCATGTTAAAAAACATGCAAAAGATATAAAATAACTGAAAAACTTACCTGGGCACGTGGAAAAGAGCTGACAATTAGTTCTATGATCAAACATGTCAAAGCCGAAGCTCACAGACTAAACTCTGCAGCACAGAATACTGAAGAAGCCCAGATTTCTATATTCTGAAGGCTCACTCCCATAGGACCTATGGCAACATTTTAAACATGGGATGTTTCAGACACTAGTTGTTTCGTGAGTTGGACCAACTGAACTACTATATAAACAAAATACGTCTGCCGGATTACGAGCGGATAAATAGCACCGGACGCATCAAGGGGGGTGCCACTCCTCTGCCAAGAACACTATCTGTGACGTCAGTTGGAGTTGGAGTTCACTTGCAACGCGCGGCACAAGATGGCGCGCGGTTTTTTTTTTTATTTTTTGTTTGAAACAAGTGTATTTTTAAAGTGTTTATTGGTTTCGAAGACTTCTTACAAGTTCAACTAGAATTTTAATCAAAGATTTGCATCTTAAATTCCAGGCAAAGCTAGCTTTTTTTATGTGTTCTTTTCGTAATATAATGTATATTTTAGAGTCGTGTTTCCCAACCTCAGATATATACAAAATTTTCAGTATTGAAGAAAGAATAGGACTCATTTAAATTCGTTTATTAAACCAAAGATATTTTTTATTAAGAAATTAATGACTAAAAGTACATTTATATTTTCAAAATTTATTTATATTCCTTTTTTTAAGGTTGAATAATGCAAATTTTAATCAAAAATTTTCTTTTAAAGTAGTCAACATTGTAAAATTTATATTAATTTGGGAAAATGCACTTCTTTCTTGAAACATTAGTTTAGTTCATGAAGTTCCATTACGTAGGATTTTTAAATCTTAAAAGACGAAAGTACAGTATACTTTTTATTCATTTCATTTTACAGCAAGTTATTTGTATCTTTATATATTTTCTAATGATGTTCTTGTAATTTTTGAAAAATCTAACAGGATTTAATCTCGCACATTTTATATTAATTAAAATTTATTACATTACATTTTATTAATTAAATTTTATTATATTCAAAAAATGGGGGAGGGGGGGGGGTACGATGTAAGAAAATAAACAGGCGCGCGTTTTCAAGGGGATAAAGGTTGGGAACCCCTGTTTTAAATCAGATTGCAAGTTGTGTACATGTATGTGCATGCAAATTGTGTACAAAATTGTGAACAAAATTCATATAAATTATAGAAGCATCACTTAAATCGTTTACTAGTTAGGCATAAGTACATCCCCCCCCCCCTAAAAAGACATAAAATTCTTAGTGTTAGCGTTTTAATTATTGTTTTGATTTTCAATTATTAGAGATAACATAATCGAAAATAACTTTATTCATATGCATTTAGAAAGAAATTACGCAATGTTTATTTGTGTGTAATGAAAATTTTAGAATGATTGCTTGTTTAGAAAACTTTCCGAACATATTTTTGTAAATTCGCGTATTTAAAACAAAAGTCATATACATTATAGAAGCATCACTTAAATCGTTTACTAGTTAGGCATAAGTACACCCCCCCGCCCCTAAAAAGACATAAAACTTTTAGTGTTAGCGTTTTAATTATTGTTTTGATTTAATCTTGCACATTTTATATTAATTAAATTTTATTACATTACATTTTATTAATTAAATTTTATTACATTCAAAAAATGGGGGGGGGGGGGGGGTACGATTTAAGTAAATAAACAGCTTGCCCGTATATTTTTCATCATGAATCAATATACTATAATACATTTAATTTATTATTCTGAAAGTATATCATAGTGTGTGTGTTAAACGATTGGTTTCTATATTTTTATATGTTTACATTGAATTTCGATTTGATATAAATTATCTTTTTGATCTAAAAAAAATTAATAAAATCAAGTGTTTAGCAATAAGTTCTTCACTATAAAAGCATCACTTAAATTGTTTACTAGTTAGGCATAAGTACATCGCTATTAATATTTAAGGAATAAAAGCCGAGGTCAATGTTTTTAGGATACCCTGTATATTCTGCGCCGTAGAGAGACGAAATTCAAGAGCGGCTGGCGTGACATTCAAGGAGGGGCTCAACAATCTTGGAAAAGGGGCTCACCAAAACAGTTAGTAATTAGCATGTATTAAATAGTTACTATTATATATTTCAATCTATATAAATTATTAACAAGTAATTGCACATTTATATTTATCAGCTAAGAGTTGATTAGAAAAATTCATAAAGCTACTAATATAAAAATTACAATTAATTTTGATATAAGCGTTAACTAGTAGAAAAACTGTTAATTAATCGCAGAAAATTTCTGTAAGTTAATGCAAGTTAACGCTATTAACTTTTAATTACTTATCAGCTGCTTTTGATTCTTGAATGCATGACAGTAAACCCCGCAATAACACGAAAGTATCCAAATACTATTGCCTTAATACTAAAATATTTTAAAATTAAATCATTTGAATTTCATTTGGGGAGGGGGGGGGGTGTCTTCCGAACATTCCTCCCGTTTCAAAAAACCCTGAATCCATTTCTAACATTTTTGGCAATATGCACGTCTGCGATGTTGAACAAGAGAACGAATAAACTGTTAGATTTGAAATTTTATGTGCAGATACCTGAAGTAAAATACGGGAATTATATATATACATATGTTTGTAATTTGAATGTTTAGAGCACGATATTTTAGAAATTTAAAATTTCCATCTCTATATTTCATGACGCATTCAGTAACTCCAGGTAAGAGAGAGGGGGGGGGGGTGACTATCGATTAGGATATTAAAAGTACTAGCATCTATATTTCTGGGGGGGAAATCCTCATTATATTAGATATCTTACAGATGTAAAATTAACACTTAAGAGCGAATTTTTCAAGCTGATCATTATATAAAATCCCGCCCCCACACACACACTTTCCCAACTTCGATCTGTCAAGTTGTCGACTGCAAACAACTTCATACGAGCTACTAAATGCACGTGTTTCACAATTAGTAAAATATTTACTCATGGGGAAATGTGTGCACGTGCATATCTGGATAATATATAGCATCAAAAGGGATTTGCTAAACAGGACTCTTTTTTTTTATATATTTTACAATGTGCTTTTTTATATATAAATGGTGAATACAATATATATATTTATTCCTCGCCATGTTGAAAAGAAAAATAGTTCTTTAATTTTTGGAAATTATTTAAGTTAGAAATTAATTTAAAAAAAAACAAAACACATTGTTTTACACAAACCATTTTTATGTGAAAACGACTAGAATTTACAGAAAGTTAAGAAGCGCTGTTTTCGATACTTTGTACGTATTTGATCAAAAACGAAAAATATCATTAAAAAATATATTATTATTAGCATCAAATGAGTGGATGACTTTGCAAGCATTTTATTATTATTATTATTATGAGTTGAATTGAAACTCGTTTTTTGAATTACCTGCGACGTGTTTTCGAGACGTTTAAAATTATCAAGCCACTTATGCCATATGCTTTTCAGTAGATAGGGCGGTCCGGATCGAACAAGAAGACACCCGATCAGACATGTCGCACAACGATACAAACTAAATCTAATCAAAAATCTAAATCATTTTTTAACCCTCATAAATGTACTTGAATATATAATCACCAATCAATTGAAGAAATATGATAGCATGTTAAAAAACATGCAAAAGATATAAAATAACTGAAAAACTTACCTGGGCACGTGGAAAAGAGCTGACAATTAGTTCTATGATCAAACATGTCAAAGCCGAAGCTCACAGACTAAACTCTGCAGCACAGAATACTGAAGAAGCCCAGATTTCTATATTCTGAAGGCTCACTCCCATAGGACCTATGGCAACATTTTAAACATGGGATGTTTCAGACACTAGTTGTTTCGTGAGTTGGACCAACTGAACTACTATATAAACAAAATACGTCTGCCGGATTACGAGCGGATAAATAGCACCGGACGCATCAAGGGGGGTGCCACTCCTCTGCCAAGAACACTATCTGTGACGTCAGTTGGAGTTGGAGTTCACTTGCAACGCGCGGCACAAGATGGCGCGCGGTTTTTTTTTTTATTTTTTGTTTGAAACAAGTGTATTTTTAAAGTGTTTATTGGTTTCGAAGACTTCTTACAAGTTCAACTAGAATTTTAATCAAAGATTTGCATCTTAAATTCCAGGCAAAGCTAGCTTTTTTTATGTGTTCTTTTCGTAATATAATGTATATTTTAGAGTCGTGTTTCCCAACCTCAGATATATACAAAATTTTCAGTATTGAAGAAAGAATAGGACTCATTTAAATTCGTTTATTAAACCAAAGATATTTTTTATTAAGAAATTAATGACTAAAAGTACATTTATATTTTCAAAATTTATTTATATTCCTTTTTTTAAGGTTGAATAATGCAAATTTTAATCAAAAATTTTCTTTTAAAGTAGTCAACATTGTAAAATTTATATTAATTTGGGAAAATGCACTTCTTTCTTGAAACATTAGTTTAGTTCATGAAGTTCCATTACGTAGGATTTTTAAATCTTAAAAGACGAAAGTACAGTATACTTTTTATTCATTTCATTTTACAGCAAGTTATTTGTATCTTTATATATTTTCTAATGATGTTCTTGTAATTTTTGAAAAATCTAACAGGATTTAATCTCGCACATTTTATATTAATTAAAATTTATTACATTACATTTTATTAATTAAATTTTATTATATTCAAAAAATGGGGGAGGGGGGGGGGGTACGATGTAAGAAAATAAACAGGCGCGCGTTTTCAAGGGGATAAAGGTTGGGAACCCCTGTTTTAAATCAGATTGCAAGTTGTGTACATGTATGTGCATGCAAATTGTGTACAAAATTGTGAACAAAATTCATATAAATTATAGAAGCATCACTTAAATCGTTTACTAGTTAGGCATAAGTACATCCCCCCCCCCCTAAAAAGACATAAAATTCTTAGTGTTAGCGTTTTAATTATTGTTTTGATTTTCAATTATTAGAGATAACATAATCGAAAATAACTTTATTCATATGCATTTAGA
>OX578154.1:16125643-16318143 GCA_951213105.1 Amaurobius ferox | reverse complement strand
TGACAAATATTTTATTATTTCCTCCTTTCAAATAATCTTCAAATTTCGTTACGGATTATTGTACTATATAAGAATTGAATATTATACGGATTCTACACATATATTTACTACGAAATTAGAATCGTTTCATTCAAATAATAAATTATATGCATGTGTGTCGAACATTTCTTTAACTAATTTCAAACAATCCGTATGCAGTACACAAAGTTTTTAAATACATGTATTTTAATAGTATTACTTGAAAACCACATTAGTCGGATTGTTATTTGATTTATAAATAATCAAACCAGTGTTTGAAATACTACTGTATATTTTGATAAGTTTCTCATACGCAATCTGATATGCAATCAAATTATGAACAATATTCTTTATTAAACAATTTGTCTTTCCCCTCCAATTGCACGTGTAGCGAGAATAAACCAGAACTGGCGATAAAGCGACGTTTGGCGTGTGGCATGAGAGATTACTTCTGAAATTGTTGAATCGGTATACACTCTGGCCTTTCGCGTTCCTGACATTTAACTCCAAGGGACGTTGGGTCTTTACCAAGGTAAATGGAAGTAAGAGAGGTAGGCCATTCGTTTCTGGCAACCTACTCCTGTCCAGAGTTCTTGGAATTACTGACGTCACTGGTCCCTAGCCGGAAGTAAGACTCCAACAAGTTATTTTTTTTTTCCACATCGCCAAATCAGCGATGAAGACTCTGCCGGCAAGCATTTTAAGGGTTGCCAGAGCGAGAGCCGAGAAGAGCGATAAGATAGATATAGTTGTGAAGGCGGAAAGCAAGGCGCATCCTGCGTCGTGAACATTTTAAAGAGTTAACCAGTGAATTAAATGTTTAAGTGTTGTTATGTTATGTGCTTTCGTCTAAATAAATGTGGTCTGTGTTAAATGCGGATGTTTAATTACAGTTGGCTTTTTGTCGAGTGTTCTATTCAAATATAATGCAATGGAAGTTGCGAGGTTAGTGTTCTAAAAAGAAATGGCGCACTAAAGAAGAACCTCGAAAGTTTACTGGCGTAGTCGCGGTAGGATTAGTTTATTACGGAAGTAATAATCGTTCCTGGAATGAAAAACAATTTGTATGTTTCTGGTGAATAGATGAAGATACGTCCGGTATCAAGTAATTAATGCACCAGCATTATAATACGAGTGGATACGATATTGATTTTTGAAAAATTACGTTGTTATATTAACATGACATATGATGATTACAATTTTCATTTCTATTGTACGATTAAGATACGTCCGGTATCAATTAATTAATGCACCAGCTTTATAGTACGAGTGGATATGATATGTCAATTTTGAGTGTATTTGTTACAGAAAATTAGTACGTCAGTGCTATTGAATACGCCAGTGTTCATGATAAAGTGGTCTTCTGTTAATACTGTTATTTGATAATTGAATACGCCAGTGTTCATCATAAAGTGGTTTTCTGTTAATTTAATTGATAATTGAATACACCAGTGTCCATGATAAAGTGGTTTTCTGTTAATACTGTTATTTGATAATTGAATACGCCAGTGTTCATGATAAAGTTGTTTTCTGTTAATATTGTTATTTGATAATTGAATACGCCAGTGTTCATGATAAAGTAGTTTTCTGGTAATACTGTTTCTTTTAGTATATTTAAACAATTTAGAGATAAATCAGTTAACTTCCCTCGTGATCAGGTATGGCATTTCTTGCGAAAGGTAGAAAAGAGGATTTGATGGGTTTGGCGGAAGAATTGGGGATAATTACTAAACCTGAATTTAAAATTTTGGATTTGCGTAGAGAAATTCTTGGAAGTGAAGATTACGACGAAGAATTTACGAAAGAACTCCTCTTTACTATTATTAAAGAAAGAAAAGATCAAATAGAAAAGGAGGAAAAAGAAAGAAAAGATCAAATAGAATTTGAGTTAGAAAAACTCAGAATCGAAAGGGGTGTTACTCAAGATTCTACGTCCTTAAATTTAGGGAGTAGTGAAAGATCAAAAAGCAGTTTCGAATTGATAAAATTGATGCCAAAATTTGACTTGAAGAATGATGACATTATGTTATATCTCACACTTTTTGAGAGACAAGCTAAAAGAGCCCACGTAGACATGACGGATTGGGTGTCAAGTCTGTTGCCACTTTTGCCTTCTGAGATCATACAACTCATCACACGGGAGTCAGAGGAAAAGTTTGAAGATTATGAATACGTTAAGGGTATTCTATTAAAGAGATTCAAGATGAATCCAGAAAGTTTCAGAAAAAAGTTCGTGCAGCTACAGAAAGTTCCCGAGAAATCGTGGCGTGATTTCGTATTTGAATTAACCAAGTACTTTGAAGAGTGGATTGATGGTCTCGAAATTAGAGATTTTGATAGCCTAAAGAAATTGATGATTACTGATCAACTAAAGAAAAGGGTACCTGCGGAGGTACGAGAACATTTCTTAGATGAATGGTTAAAAATTGTAGCACCCAATATGTTGGCAGACAAGTTAGATGAATATGAAAGTATACGTGTAAACTATACGAAATCAACAGGTATAGTCCGGAAAGAGAAGGTTGAGTATCACCAAAGCGAATTTAGGGAAAAGGAAAAATTTGGAGCACCACCAAACATCAGAGGGGTTGGCGAAAAAAATTTGGAAAAATGGAAATGTTCCAGGAAGGGGACATCAAAGTTACAAGAGCCAACCAGGTTACAATTGGAGAAATGACACTTCTAAAATCAACTATAAACCTATTTGTTTTTCATGTGGAGCTGAGGGTCATATTGGAAAATTTTGTACGTTAAGGAATAATCAGAGAAAATCACCCAACACTAATGCTCAAAGCAATCATGTTCGAACTATACAGTCTAAGGATGAAAATAACTCTCAAGTTCTGACAGCACGAATTACCGTACCGGTGTCAGTGCAGGATAATACCAAGAATAATGTGGATACCCTCCATACCATACATATAAAATGTGGAGAAACTTCACTTGTAGGCATAGTAGATTCGGGGGCACAAATCTCAGTGATACGTGAAGATTTAGTAATGGACGTTCATAGTGAAGGAGAGGGCAGAATCAAAATTGTCTCAGCTTTTGGAGAAAGTGAGATCGCTCCTTTGAAGATGATTTCGATGAAAATTGATGACAAATTACATGGAATAGTCCCCATAATATGTGCAGTTTCTAAAAAACTAACAAGTGATATGTTAGTGTGCTCTACAGCTTATGAGTCGTTGCGGGAGAATATACATTTGCATGAATTGGATCAGAATATCATGATCGATAATGCTACCTATCTTGGCGAAAAGGAGGAGAAAGTAGGGTCTGACCAGGAAGTAATGAATGAAAATGGTCAAGAAGAAAATACGTGCAGTGACCATGGTACTGTGAATGCTATTCAGGTCGAGAGTGAGGGGAAACAAGAGCAGAAGTCGAGTAAGGATAACGAAGTAAAGAGCTCGTTTATTCAATTGCAACATGAAGATGAGACGTTGAGAAAAGTCTGGGACTATGCAAGAAAGGGACAAAATGCATACGAGATAATTGACGAAGTCTTGGTCCATTCTGAATGGATTACGGGTGAGACAGTCAAACAAGTAGTTTTGCCGATCTGCAAACGCCAAGATGTTCTTAGAATGGCTCGCGAGATTCCATTAGCTGGACATTTGGGAGAACAAAAGACTAGACAGAGAATTAAATTTTCATTCTTTTGGCCTACCCTAAAACAAGATGTGGCCAAATTTTGTGAAAGCTGCAAGATTTGTCAGATGAGACGAGTTGTTACATACAGGGACAGAATTCCCATACAACCGATAGCGAGACCAGAAACGCCTTTCGAAGTTTGGAGTTTAGATTGCATTGGCCCGTTAGAACCTCCTTCTGGGCGAGGACATAAGTATATTATATGTGCGATAGATCTGTGTACAAGATGGGCTGAAGCCATTCCGGTTAAAGAAATCGGTGCAAAAACAACATGCAATGCATTGATGAAAATTTTTACTCAAACCGGGTTTCCAAAATTGATCTGCACTGATCAAGGAACAAATTTTACAGCAAAATTAACTGAAGCATTTTTAGGTATATTAGGGATATCTCCCAGATTTTCTACACCTGGACATCCCGAAAGCATGGGTGCTGTGGAGAGATGGAATAGAAATTTGAAAAATATGATGAACAAAAATATTCAGGAATATGGGCGGAATTGGGATATACACCTTCCCTACCTTCTGTTTGCATATAGAGAAGTTCCCCATAGTACAACAGGTGTATCACCGTTTCAGCTAGTATATGGACGCCTACCCCCAGGACCACTTGCTCTACTAAAAGATGTATGGATCGGTGAAAGGAAAATTCCCACCAAGGCATCCCGAAATGTGGAGGAATATCTACATGATCTAATAGAGAAATTGAAAAAAGGACATGAGATCGCAACTGAGAAATCCGAAGTAACTCAGGAAAATTACGCTTCTAGATACAATTTGAGATCAAAAGAAAAACATTTTAAGATTGGGGATAAGGTTTTAATTTTATTGCCCTCATCCAGCCATAAGTTACAAAACACTTGGATGGGTCCAGTGACGGTTATTCAGCTTACAAGGCCAAATTCGGCTGTTGTCGAATACGATGACGGAACTCGAAGAGAATTACATGTAAACAAATTGAGACCCTACATCAATCGTATCGAACAAATCGGACTTATTTTCGACGAAGACAAAGAATTTGGAGAACTGCATTGTGTGCCTACAAACCGAGTTAACATTACGCGAAAGGAAGTAAGAAAGTATATTGAGGGGAAAACAGCGACCTTGGAAACAGAACAACGCCTACAACTAAGTTCCTTACTATGCAATTATCATGACGTTTTTAGCACTATCCCTGGACGGGCGAAGGTGGAAGGGCATTCCATCAAGGTTACCTCAGAGTGTAGCCCTAAAAAGTTACATCCATATCGTATTCCTATGTCATTGCAGAAAGAAGTGGATCGTCAAATACAAGAATTACTAAATCTAAAATTGATTGAACCAAGCGACAGCGATTGGGCGCATCCCCTTGTATGTGTAGCAAAAAAGGATGGTAGCGTCAGACTTTGCGTCGATTTTAGATTGCTGAACAGTTTTACAGTGCCCAATGCTTATCCAATGAAAGTTGCTGATGAACTCAAAATGCTCATAGGAGACTCTCAATATATCACAGTTCTAGATATGACCAAGGGGTACTGGCAAATCCCTATGAAAGAGGATGACAAACCCTACACAGCATTTGTGACCCATGCCGGACATTTTCAGTGGAGAGTGTTACCTTTCGGTCTGAAGAATGCAGGAAGCACATTTCAGAAATCAATGGACCACGTGTTGGCATCTCACCAGGAGTATTGTCGGTCTTACATTGATGATGTTGCTATATTTTCAAAAACGTGGCTCGATCATTTGTCCCACATAAATGCTGTATTCAGAACATTGCGTGAAGTTGGACTAACTGTAAATCTCAACAAATGTGATTTCGGAAAAAAAGAAGTGGAATTTTTGGGCCATATTATATGGTCGGGACGACATTCTCCTGACCCAGATAAGGTTGAAACGATGAAAAAATTAGCACGGCCTATTGATAAGAGGGAATTAAGAGGTATTTTAGGACTAGCTAACTATTACCGAGATTATATCCCAAATTTCGCTTCAGTAGTGATACCTTTAATTGATCTAACCAAGAAAAGAATTTATAATGTTTTACTGTATTGTGTTTTGATATATATATGTGACTATTGTTTAAGTTATAACATTTCTTATTGTAACACGGTAGGAAATATTATTGTTAAACTATTAGATTTTTTTTTCTTGAAAATATTAGGTGTTTTGAAATATACTTTAATATTGTGTTGTTAAATCAGATGTAAAATGGTGTTGTTAAACAGATGTAAAATTTAATGTATCAGTATGCGCTTTTTAAGTTGTTAGGACTGTATTTTCAATGTGTATATGCCCATAGAACTCTATTTTCAACAACATTGTCTTTAAAGAGACGAATGTGCTTTTTTTTTAAGGGGGGAGTAGTAAGACTCCAACAAGTTATTTTTTTTTTCCACATCGCCAAATCAGCGATGAAGACTCTGCCGGCAAGCATTTTAAGGGTTGCCAGAGCGAGAGCCGAGAAGAGCGATAAGATAGATATAGTTGTGAAGGCGGAAAGCAAGGCGCATCCTGCGTCGTGAACATTTTAAAGAGTTAACCAGTGAATTAAATGTTTAAGTGTTGTTATGTTATGTGCTTTCGTCTAAATAAATGTGGTTTGTGTTAAATGCGGATGTTTAATTACAGTTGGCTTTTTGTCGAGTGTTCTATTCAAATATAATGCAATGGAAGTTGCGAGGTTAGTGTTCTAAAAAGAAATGGCGCACTAAAGAAGAACCTCGAAAGTTTACTCCGGACCTTTCCGAAGCATGGGAAAATGTGTCGATGTTTTTAACTCTCGCGTTAATAATGATGAAAATAAATCAAAGCGCTCAGCTTTTGGAAATAATAATATAAATGACCAAATGCAAATTCTGAGTCAAATGCAAGCGGATATTACGGAACTCAGAGTCATTTCTAAAACTTCAATACTGCTTTTCAAAAAGGCATTCTTGTTTCAATAGCAAGTATAAAAGGACTTTATGATGAAATGAAAGAAAATAATATTAAATACATAATGACAAGTAGAGTCAATCAAGATGCTTTAGAAAATATATTTTCCCAAATTAGAGGTCTTGTGCAATTTTATAACCATCGTCTTACTACTGATTTCAAATTCCGACTTAAAACATTATTGATTGGGTCTAACCTTCCTACGCCAATAAATACAAATGTGGAACATGACCAAAATCAAGCACTAACTGCGACTTTATTTTTCAAATTAGAAGAAAAAGACAGATTAGAAGAACAGATGAAAAGAAACGTCATGAAAAGAGAAGCTGAAAGAATTTCTGGTCATTCACGTGAAAAAATGAAAAATAAGCAATGGAGAGAGAGCTTTAAATTTTAAGGTTTACTCATGACCTAGTAGTTAGGAATTGACGGGCTGCGTGTGTTAGGTTTTCATGGTTTTCCTAACATGTAACATAAATGTGACGCAGCTTCCTTAAAAAGTCCTCCATGAAGGCATTCCTCCTTTATAGAATGGCCATTTTTAAAATTATCCTTCTCTCCCATAGGGGAAAATCCGTAACCCAGTCATTTGATCACTGATCTTTGTAACACCAGAATTAGTTGAAATATCGTGAGATCAAATCTAGTAAAGCCACTAAAGAGGTATTGGGAGATATACCCCCCCCCCCCCCCAGAAACCTATCGAAAACTATTGAAGTTAGAAGGAAGGATATTAGGAGAAATAGGAAACAACTCATTTCATTATCGCTCAACCCCCCCCCCCCCCCATTTTTTCTGTCGACGCAATTGATTAAAACCTACTGATTGGTTGGACGTGTTAGCTTTCATTGATTTTCAAACATATAGCGTAAACAAGGCACAATTTCGGTAGACGTTCCTTTATGAAAGGCATTTCCAAAATCTGGTCAAAACTGAACGTATCTAATCAATATCTCGTCATATCTCTTTACTTTTTTTAATTTTTACATTTTTTTTTATCATGAAGTACCCATATTCAAAAATTGCCTATCGTTATATGAAATTCAGTGCTGATTTAATTTCTTGAATAATTCAATTTTTTGACCATCATGAAACAATAATAATACATAATTAAAGAAAACAATTGTACTGATCTTTTGTATCGTACAAAATATGATTTCCACATTTGTTCGCATTCGAAGAAGTCTTTAAATAATTGGATTTCGTACACATATCAATTTTATTATGAAAAAAAAAATAATAATACTAGCATTTTTCTGCTTGAAATCTTTAAGGACGTCACATATATATTTATTTCTATAATTCTGAAAACTATTTTTGAATTACATTCAGCAAGTCATTCACTGTCTTCTAATTTATTTTATCATGTCAAGTCTACAAGCATGATATTTTAAAGCAGTTCGATAAAAATGGACAGGTTTTGTTGGCTTGTTATTCTAGTCTCAGATAGAATAATAGTGCCTTGTATTTTAGCTAAATCCTCCGATATTTTACTATGCATTTATTAAAGAAAAACTAATAACAATTTTAAAATGCAGAAAATATTTTAGCATAGTTTAAACAGCTCAATTGCTAATGTCATCGTTAGAGATGTTTAAAAACAACTCTAACAATACAGTTCTAAATAAAATTTACCATAACTAGTTATATTTTATATTATATTCTTATATATGAATAGTGAAATCTAATCTATCATTTACTCGGTAGAAATTTCAATATACTGTATGATGTATATTTAAATTAAGAAAATTGCTGTGGTATTCAATGTATTTCTTATGACAGCAACGGGCTACGGACCTGTCTTTGGGACCAGTGACGTCGGTCGCGAAGGGAGGGGAAAATTCCAGCTGTTGGCGTAACAATCTTTGGCCAACCTTACCTTTCAATAGACCTTGGGTCTTTACGTGCTCTCATTGGCTAGAGCTGAAGTGGCGCAACCTTATAGATATAGTAACCTTGGCTATACACCCTGCTGTGAGGCCGATTCTTCGCTATTGGCTAAGTTAAATGACGTCATGGGCGGAGCCTAGTATATACAGTTTGACAGTTTAAGACAAAATCTGTCGTCTTCGAGATTATACGTGTTTACATTTTCCTTAGATATATTTCGTCATGTATTTTACTTCATACACACATATTTATTTGCTTTTGATATGATTTTAAACTAAAGAATTAAATAAATATTTTTATTATTACTACTTGATCAATGATAAAAATGCTTCATTTACGGGAAAAAAATTATATACAGCATACAGTTTAAAATGCTTGTGTTATATGTATTATGTTTATTAAAGGCACCTTATGCCCATTTTATATTGTATTCCGTACGTGTATCGCAACGTTTTTAATCCTATTTTCATTGAGGACTTGTAACACTTGAGGCAATTTGTTTTATTTTATTAATGTTTAACTACAAAAAAGCAAGTTACCTATCCAAAACAAAATATATAACCGTTTAAATGTGGGTTACCATAACCTTTTTTGAAGTCGGTTTTAAATATTTATGCAAGTTTGTAAATAAAACTATGTGTTTGATTTAAAAGAAAAAGCCATACAGTGGAATATTTTGGGCAAAAAATGTGGAAATTTTTTTAAAAAAAGAATCTAAAATTAATAAAAATGCAGGCTTACAATGTAATCCTGGGTAAAATATCTAGTGTAGAGGGTGGGTAAACCATCCCACTCTATATACCCAGTGATGTGCTAATAATTTTCTATGCTAAAAATTTTTAATAACTGCACTCTAAAAAATAAATGTGTAAAACTGGAAATTTACACTATTATATCGGTAAATGTGTCAATTCACAGACGTGTATCTCAAATATACGCGTTGGTGTATGTATTTAATGAAGTGTGTATTTAAGGAAGTGTGTACTACTTTCTAAAAATGCATTAAAATGTGTAAATCTAATAGATCATGGGATTTTACACAGCTTGGCTGGTTTTTCATTTTACACACATTTTAATGTATACTAACGAACATCTGTGGCCAGCCCTTTCGCTTTACAATTTTATTGATGGGTTGACGTAATTCTTCACATGAGCTGTCACAAATTTCATAATATAAAAACTAATTAGATTTGTAAAAATCTATCTGAACGATGGTGAGACAGCCCAGTGGTTAACGCGCGGGAATTGCACGCGAACGATCCGAATTTGACTCCCGACTCTGCCCAAACTGTCCTTGTGTTCACGCGAGGTATGGGCACGTTAAATATGCAGGCCCGTAAGTCCTTCCGAGAAGTTGGTGGTAGGGGAAGGAGTGTATGGTCCCTGTGGATGCAGCCCTCACTGGGTTCCGGTCTAAATTGCGGGGCACTACTCGACCGTCCAAATAGATACCTTACACCTAGGTCGGACGGTCTAATTCGAAGGAAAAGTAGAACTTTAGTCAGTTCTCTATTTTTACATTAGTTAAGCAATTTTATTTTATTAATAAGATGTTTTAAAAGTTAAAAAATATATAATAAAAATTTTCGTTAGATTCAAATATATTATTTAAATTCTAAATTAGAATTTTATAGTTAAATTCATATATTCGATTTACATTCTGCCAAATTAGATTTCCCTATTATGTGAATATTACTGCGTGAGTTCCAAATATCAGTGGCGTAGGCAGGGATTTCACCTGAGATTTTCCTTGCTTTAACCCTGGATATGTGCCACTATTTGTATACTTCACATTATTTCAACAGAACTGATTTGAAATTAAAATGAAATATTAATTTTATTTTGCCCTCTGTGCAAAATTTCATGATAATTATAATAGAGATTTTAAAATGAAGTACTTCGAAGAGTTTTCGAGGTAGGTAGTTGTTTATTGAGAAAAATGCAGTTGATGCGAAGAGAATATGGCAGTAGTACCACGGCAACCACTCGATTATGCAACGCGACTCAATAAAGCAAGCGCATTGCGTTGGGTAATCAAGTAGGACAGTGGTACGGAGGAAACATGTGCCCAGATTATAGATATAATAACCTTGGATGTTCCCCTCCTTGTCACTAACAGCTCAGAGCTACTTAGGTTTTGATCTGTTGACACACAAATCCGTGTGCTGACAGATGTCACCCTTCAAGTACTAACCGAAGCTTCCGATAATAAAATGGAATGACTGCAAAGTGGTTTTGGAGGTTTAACATGGTTTTACAAAATACATATATTTTATTTATTCATATATAATTAATATAGTTTATAATAAAATTATATAATTAAATTGTAATAACTCTACACTTAACGTGATTGGTTGCTAAAGAAGCTGCGATCCTGCATTTGAATGACGTCAGTTGTGTTTTGCTTTCTCCTTTGTGGTGATTGTAGCTGTAATCGCCGAACAAAATGAAGTAAGTTTTAGACTATTTACTAATTTTTAATACGTATCATTAAAAAATATTATTGAAATACAAATTCTTGTATGTAAACTATTTAAAATTTCGATAAATTCTTTTGATGAATATTACATTGACTGACAAAAGTTTGTCTTCATAACTTTTCAACCCGGTCAGTTTATATTACTATGAAAGTTTTTTTTAAACTGCGAATATCGAAATCTAAAAAAGTCAATGTTAATTAGCCTTTTTTATAACCGACAAATAATCTAGAACTTCAAAAGATGTAGTTAAGCTTTGGTCATATATTATATTTTTATAATTGTTCTATGTTTATAATTTTTCTATGTTTATAAACTTTTATTTACTGTTGTCTTTTCATACATCTGTGGTATTGGAAACTGAATTTTAGAAAGATTTTTCGAAATGGAACTTGTAATATAGAGTTTATAATTTTTAAAATGATTAATATTTTTCCTTCCACTGTTCAACATATGTAATTGAAGTAAAAATGCTAGGTCAATTTTTCACTATCTAAAATTTGCATATCATAGAAATTAAATTTCATGGGTATAAAAATGAAGTTATAAATTTTCTTTATAGAACTTTAAAATGTTTTTTTTGTATATAAAATGTATCTTAATTCTGCCAGGGACTGAAATTGTCTAACCAAGGTGAGGTAATGACATGTCGATATTGATACATGTCATTATCTATAGAACTTCCTGTAATCTTGCATCTTTTTACTAACTATACAACTTCTTTTTTTAAAATATTAATGTTAGTACAGATTTTCAGCTTTATTTTTCAGCATATGTATTCTTAAGCACTGTAAAATTATTTCTATTAATACATTTTAAAATTTCACAGATTTTACAAGTAACAGTTAATACGAATTTTAACTGTTAATGTGAATTTTTCTAAAAAGCTGAATTAATTTCCTGATCTTAATAAAAATGTATTTTTTTGATTTCGCCAAGGTTTTCGTTAACGAAAAAGTAATATGACAATAATATAAACACGTGCTGTTTCTTTAGGACTGCAAACGTTTGGTGAGGTTTTACAACTTACCCTGGCGATAAATCTCGGACGCTTGGTGATTCATCCTCAGGGGCCGCTATAATAAGGAAGTACCCTTGATTTTTTTAAATTATAGATATATATATTTAAGAAATATTTTTTGTCTCTATCCACCAATAGCATTACCAAGTAGGGAAATCATATTCCCTAGAAACCCATTTAAGTTCAGAGAAATGATATTTAGCGAAAAGAGAAGCAAACTGTTTGGTTACCAATTCAACCCCCCCCCTCCTCTTCCTCAAAAAAAGAATTGCCTGGGGACACTACGCTACTGTTACACACATAATACTAAAGTTAAAGTAAAATATTGTAATAGGATCAAATATTTGAACTATCAATGAATTTACATGTTTTTGTTTTAAATATTCTTATTTTCGAATTGAATGCTTTTGAGATAAGCATGTGTACGTTTGTAATCACTGATATCTCACAAATGATTCAAAAGTTAGTACTAATTTTCTATTACTCAATTGAATGTATCTTCAGGTAATGAAATATGGATAGTTATATTTTAATTTCAATATTTGTATAAAATTCATAATTTGTTGTCAAATCAAAGCAAATTTTAATTTTATTTAAATAAAAATGTTTCAAATATTTTATTAAATCTTATATAGTCTAATTTTCCATTCTAATCAGTGAATGTTAAATTTCAAATATTTGAAATACAGTACACACATCATTTATATGCATTTCTACATAGCTCGTCAAACATTCCTATCCAGTGACATTAATTTCAATTACATATTTTCACAGGTATACGCTTTACTTCACTGGTCCCTAGAGTAGTGTATAAATAGTGCTTTACTATATTTAAAAATATGCATTTTCTATTCAACAGTACAATCTGTTTGAATAACTTTAACTGCATAATAATGTTGCATGATATTACCTAATTTCAATTTATAACATGTTTATAAAGAAGGAGTTTATCCAACAGATATTTTAAATCAACTTACTGAATGCTGTTTTTGAAAATAATAGACAGTAGTTACTCATTTAATTTTATATGAAGATGGATTTGATATCCTAGGATGCATGAATAGATGCAAATTAACTTACCTAGTTAATACTGATGTTATCTGATTTATCCTGATGTAATGAGATATGATGAAGCTGAAAATACATATACCAGTTAAAAGTTTGACTAGTTATCACTGCGTCCAACCGATGCTAAAGTATTTCGGTAACATTAGATAGTAATATATTATCTAAATCGAATTATAGTTGTTGAAGTAATAAAGATATTGAAATTAATATTTGTTTCAAATAAATAATTTTGAGTTCAGAAATTAATAGTATTTTGACTAAATGTTTCAAACTGAAATTATTCAAGAGATTGAAGAATAAAACTTCAGGTTTTATATTTCAGAAGTGTTATACAGAATAGCAAGTGTAAAGAGGTTTTCAACTGAATTAAAGTTGAGTTAAATTCGAAATGTTCTGAAAAATTTGAATGATGTATCAATACATGCCTTTTAAATTTGAATATCGAAATTTTGTATATTAAAAATTCAAAGTGTAGGATAATACACATGTAATTGTTATTAAACATTTCCAAAGTTTAAATATTGGTTGTTAAATTTTAAAAGTAATTTGAAATAAACATGTTTAAGAGTTAAAATGTCAGTCGAAATCAGGAGGTCATAAGAAACAACAACAACAGAGTTAAAATGTAAATAATTTTAACTCGAACACCAAATGAATTTTAAATGCACAATAAATGTATATTATGTTAGTGTGAACTGCGAAGAATAATAGCATTTGAAACCATTATCTTGCATAATTGCTTTCTGGCGGTTAAAAATTTGGCAGCTCACTACTGGGTACAGACAAGGGCGTACCCAGAAATTTAATTTGAGGGGGGGGGAGTTAGAGAAATCATGTCCCGCACTTTTACGTACGTACATGCGTATGTACACACATAAAAAGTTGTTTCGCACTTGGAAAAAGAAGTTACGAAAAAAAGTGTTTTAAATATTTTTGAATTTAATTTTTTTAATTATATACAATATTATAAAATAATATTTACATATCTTTTATAGTTACCTTTTAGTAGTCAAACGAAAAGAAAATAAGTAGAAAAGAAATCGAAATAGTGATAAAAAATAAAAATATGCAATTACATAATGCAAATGAAATATCTGGAATAAAAAGAAATGAAATTTCTAAATGTCTGATGACTTTAACAAACTTATGAAAAATATTCAAAACTCACTCAAAGGACAAAGTTTAGTTTTCTTACTTTTTTTAAAGCAAACACATTTATCACATCTTCATTGTCAATTTCAATGTCTCTATAAACTGACATCAATGCCAGTCCATTTAGTCTTTCTTGACTTGTTGAATTTCTAAAGTAAGTTTTAATCCTTTTCAATGTCGAAAATATTCTTTCAGAGGTGCAAGTGGTTACAGGGAGGGTGCATAAAATTTTTAATAAGCAAAAAATATTGGGGGAAAAAATCTGCACTGCATTCATTCAAAGCTGTAATGGCACACTTAGGTCTATCAACACTCATTTCTTTCTCCACATTTCGTATTCCAGTTCTAAAGTGTCCCACTGCAACTTGTTTTTGTACAATTGTAACGCTTCTACATTGAACACTGTGTTTTCATCGCAACAATGTAATTAACCTGGCTTTATGATTGGAAAATCTGTTATTTATTTGAATAACAAAATCATCAAAAACTGGAATAGCTATTGCAATTCGAAAATAAGTTTCAGAATTCGATGTACAAATATTTGCTCGGTATTTTTGCTTCGATGCTGTTCATTGAATTTTAATTTCTTCGTTTACAGAGTGCAACAAATGTTCAGCACATTTGTAAATGTTTAAAAACCTCGATTCTATATTTGCCCTTATGACAGCAAAAGTTTCCTGCAATAAGTCTACATGTTGCATAGCTCCAGATAAATCACACTGCGGAGATTGTAACATTTTGCACATAGGCAGAGTGTATGAAAATAGCATAGATAAGCAGCACAAACTGATCACAAATTCGCTTGATAAAATAGATTTTAGCAACAATGATGCTTTCGAAGACGTATCTACATCAGGATTGAAGCTTAAATTTTCTAAAGTTTCTACAATAGCTTTGTAGATTTCTTTGAATTTTAGAAGACTATCGTGGTTTTCTACCCATCTTGTTTCGCACATAGCTGTTAAAGTTTTCCATTTTGTTTCAGGAAAGTTAGATTCAATGTTTTCTTTTAAACACCTTGTTCTTTTAGATGAAGATTTTAAAAAAATTCCCACGGCTTTAACAGTGCTAATGCAATTTCTTATTCTAACAACTTCGCATGAATGGCAGTGTGCTAAGTTCAGGAAATGAGAACTACAATGAACATAGAGTGCTTCTGGAAAATGTTCTCTTATTCGAACTTGAACACATTTAAAACTTCCTTCCATTGAAGAAGCTCACTTTCTTTCACTCCACTAATGCTGACCAGGTAGAAATTAGATGTCTGAAGTTTCTCGGCGGTCATTGGCGACTGTAAATTTTAAACAATTCGTCACCCTAAGCTTCGGAAGTGGAAACAGCACGAAACTCGCTTTCCTAATATTTTTTTTTGTACACAATTTTTTACCCAGAGAATATAAAATTTTGCAATTTAATATTTCTTCAGGGGGGGGGGGGCCTCCCCTGAAGATGTACCCAAGTTTGATCTGTACCCAAGGGGATTGAATACCTTTGAAGTTTGATCTGTACCCAAGGGGGGGTGGCCTCCCCCTTGGATACAATTCAAATAATCATAAAATAGATTAAAAAATACACACATTGCATTGTCTCACTATAAAACATAATGCACAAAAAATTACAAGCTAACATACTCAAAAGACTGAAATATTATGTAATATTTTCAGTCTAAAAAGTATACTAGCGTGTTGATCGTTAATTACTTGATCCTTAATTTATTCTGGGATACTGATAATAGACTTTTTTTTTTTAAATATAAAAATATTCATATAGTAAATATCAAATTTACATAAATGCACTATCGAAGTTGTGGAACTCAATCATTAATTACCCGAGGGGGGGGGGATTTTCCACCATAAGGCACTTAATAAAAATTTTACATAAATATATACACATACTATACCACATTCAACTAAGAAAAAGCTATCCAAATATCAATTATTTCACATTTTATAAAAATACGGAAAATATTTTTTAACTAATTATACCACTACCTCTTAAAATTTAGTCTAATCCGGCAGTAATAACATAGCACTAATATACTTATATGAACACGTGTATACTTATATGAACACGTGTATACTTATGAACACGTATGTAGAATGGTGATAACTAAAATTATTTCAATTTTAATAAACATAAATTACATACCCTGTAACGCAACCAGTTTTCTTTTATCAATCCATTTCTATGAAATGATCTAAACACTTAACAAATAATCCTTTTTCACGTTACTCAAACCACGCTAGCCTGTTGTTTTAAGTTTTCGCCGAGCGAAATAGGGTTATAACATTGAAAATCGTCTTGGAACCAAACCAGACTATCGCCAAGCGCTCGGAACAAACCAGACCATCGCCAAGAGCGCGCCAACCCAATGTTTGGTCTATCTCTAATGGCCGCCGCGAAAACGAAACTATTGAGAGTGACAGGTCTGTATAGTAGTCTGTGCAATCGTCATTCGGAGCCCAGACTCCGAGCTACGAGTATGTGATTTTGTGAAGCTGCTGCTTTTTGATTGTGGTGACTTTCCTTGCTTAAGTTTGGGCGTGTTATATCTAGTTACGATAGAGCACGTCGGGCTAAGCAATTACAGCTTTGTTGTGTACGGATTTCTCGCCATTTTGGATTTGTCCTTTTTCAACTTTGGAGTGCCACGTGTGTTTTTCCCACGTGGTAGTGCTATTGCTTAAATCGTTTCTACGCTGACGACATGGATTTGGATGCATTCGACCAAGGCTATCTAAAACAAGGCTCGGACATCTAGGAATCATGGGATACGTGACGTCAGCAGTGGGGGGGGGATCTGCAATCACTCCGCGTGTACGAAAGTGTATTGAAGTTTCAGGAGTGACTTTCAAAAATTCATATTTTTAAATAAAAAAAATAATTTAAATACGTGCCCACTAGGATTAAAATGTCTACTGAAAACAGGACTTCATAAATGGGGAGTTACTTTTTATTCTGTCTTATTTTATGCATGCAATTTTAACATTTTTGTAACACATAGCACGTGTAGCGCCGAATGTTGCTATATCTGTACGAATAGTCTTATATCTTGAGAAAAGTACTCTTAATTCATATTTAATATTGCCTGAATGACTTGTTATTCATCACTGAACCTTGCATTTTAAGCATAATTTTATTACAGAATTTTGTGAAGTAAATATTTGCCTTTTTTGTTGAGATCGTGAATCGTGCATTTTTTAGACGTTAGAAAACAAAATCTGTTACAAATTACTCCTTACACCATGATATATTATTTTAAGTTAATCTAAAGTATGAATGAATCAAATTGCAGCCTTGCTAAATCATAGAATTATCGAAATAGCCATAATAAATCATAGAATTATCGAAATAGCCTTGATAAATCACAGAACATAGAAACTGTATTACAAATGAAATATGCGCAATATGCTTTTGTATAATTGTTTCGTACCGTTGCACATAGTATACCATTCCCGAAAAAATTATTAAATATATGCAGTAAGTTTCATTTCAACACATCCCGTGTAAATAAAGCTTATTCAAGCTTATTTAGATGTTTTGATTTTACTTGTGGGGGGGGGGGGGAATCCCAGAGTATGTGTAAATGAAGTTTATTGAAGCTTATTTAAATGTTTTGATGTTACCTAAGGGGGGGGGGGGGCTGAATCCCAGATATGCTCGTCCAAAGGAAAATGCAGTGAAACTCGAGAAGGTGCTCACCAAAACAGTTAATAATTAGCAAGTATTAAATAGTTACTATTATATATTTCAATCCATATAAATTATAAACAAGTAATTGCACATTAATTTTTATAAGCTAAGAGATGATTAGAAAAATTCATTAAGATATTAATATAATAATTACAATTAATTTTGATATAAGCATATAAGTAGCAAAACTGTTAATTAATCGCAGAAAATTTCTGTAAGTTAATGCAAGTTAACGCTATTAACTTTTAACTACTTATCAGCTGATATTTGACTCTTGAATTCATGACAGTAAGCCCCGAAATAATACGAAAGTATCCAAATACCATTGCTTTAATATTTCAAAATTAATTCATTCGAATTTTATTTGGAGAGGTGAGGGGGGCGGGGGAGGGTGTCTTCCGAACATTCCTCCCGTTTCAAAAATGAATCCATTTCAAACATTTGATGAACCCTGAATCCATTTCAATCATTTTTGTCAATATGCATGTCTGCGATGTTGAACAAGAGAACGAATAGACATATAGATTTGAAATTTTATGTGAAGATACATGAAATAAAATACTGGAACTATATATATACATATGTTTGCAATTTGCATGAATAAAGCACGAATTTTTCGAAATTTAAAATTTCAATCTATATTTCATGACGTATTCAGTAACTCTAGGTGGGAGGGGGGGGGGGGTGACTATCGATTAGGATATAAAAAGTACTAGCATCTAAATATCTGCGGGGAAACTGCTCATTAGATTGGATATCATAATGATGTAAAATTAACATTTAAGAGCGATTTTTTAAAGCTGATCATTATATAAAATCCCCCCCCCCCACTTTCTCAACTTTGATATGTCAAGTTGTCGACTGCAAACAACACTTTCATACGAGCTAGTAAATGCACGTGTTTCACAATTAGTAAAACGGGTACTCATCGGGAAATGTGTATACTTGCATTTCTGGATAATATATAGCATAAAAGGGGGGTTGCTAAACACGAGTCATTATTTCTTTTTCATTTAACAATATGTTTTTTATATATATATATATAAATGGTGAATGCAGTATATATATTTATTCCTCGGCATGTTGAAAAGAAAAATAGTTCTTCCATTTTTGGAAATTATTTAAGATAGAAATTAATTAAAAAAAAAAACATTGTTTTACACAAAACATTTTTATGTGAAAACGACTAGAATTTACAGAACGTTAATGTTACGAACCCCTCTCTGTCCATGCCAAGAAGACTGGGGAAGGTAATTCTCGGCCCTTACTTCGGTTTATTCCCGTTTGAACTCTTCCCATTTCGTCCCTTACGCTACCCTTTTTTTAAAATAGTTGCATTTCATCCCTTATCCTACACCTGGACCCCACCTTTTCTCCCAACTCAAGGGATTTAGAAAGAAGGTAGGTCAAACAGCGCAGGAGAAAGCGATTGGTTCCCGTTCCTTGACGCCATATCGGGACTGAAGGGAATTTCTTCAGTAGTTTCTATGTGAGGGTGCGCTTTTCAAATGATTGAAAATTTCAATTATTATTGAACTTTTAGAAAATGATGTTATATTATAACAGATTTGTGAATAATTTTAGCCTATGTTTTAATGAATTATCATAAACCTGAATGTTTGAGATACAATAAACTCGATTTCTCTATTTGGAAATGATAGAACAAAAATAATTAATTCAAAAGAAACTTAAATAGAAATCCCTTCTCCGTAATTGGAATTGATTGAGCAATAATTGTACGTTTTAATAGAGGAAAACGGTATTACCGCGTATTTCTTATTTTCAATGAAGTACAGGTTTTAATACTAAAATAATGTATTTAATATATAAATTTCTGCTGTCACTTTTTGAATTTACAGTGTTCACATCCTATTAGAACATAACATTATCATCCCACCAGCTTAATAAAAAACACGTTATACGGCTATTGACTCATTTTAACTTTTGTTATACGGCTATTTTTAACTTTTGTTTAATATTAATTTTGTAATTTATTTGTCATACGAATGAATCCCTGGTGAGGCTTAAGCGTTTTTAAAAATTACACCTAATATGAGGATAAAATTTTCTAGCATTCGATTTAATAATAAGAAAATTTGAAATTAATTAGTAAAATGAATCCTATTCTATATTGCATTACAATAAAAGTTTTATTACTTTCCTTATATGCATAGTAAAATATATAAGGAAAGTATTGTGACTGAGGCGAAAATTCAAATTCGAGTTTTCGACGGGAGAGCACGTTTCAAGCATCCCTGATTACGAATCAAACATTTTTGATGTGATGTGTGTGAGTCTGTGGAGACGATTTCTCACGACCAAATGGAGCGATTCGAATGAAATTTGATAAAAAAATTACAATCCATGAATACTGGAAGCCTATTGTTTTTAAACACAATCGAATGTTCAGAACCGCCCTAAATTTTCGAGTGAAATTTTGAAAAAATCATCAAAAAATCAAAACTTTTAATAAAGTTACGCAAATAGACATTTCTTATGAGATTTTTCTTTAGAAAACGATTGACATAAACTTTAGAACCCTAGCAGGAACCGTTCTCGAGATATTGCATATTTTTCAAATAAATTTATCAAAAAATCCCATGAATTAAAAAAGTATATTAACTGTTGAGAAACATGTTCACTTTTCATATGTAATATCATGCGATACATTTGGTGACATTATTTGCGCAGATTTAGCTCGTTCCATTCATGAGAAAAGATACTTTGAGTAATACTTTTGTATTTGAACGTCAACAGTCATTTATCTGCTATAAGAATAACATATTCTCCGTCCATAAGGCCTGGTGAGAGGGGTGCAAATGACTCCCTAGGGGATGAGTTTCGAGGAGCTCCGCCCCTCTTAGGATTGTGATATCCCATTTCAACTCTTCCTATTTTATCCTACGTCTCTTGTTATTCCTATTTCATGGAAGCCCTCCTAATTACCTTGTGGGCCTCACCCGGCCTCACCTGTTGGTAGAGGGAAAACCGTGTGCGTTCACCAATAGTCTTCTCTTCACAGCTCTGCTCGCCTGTTGGAGGGAGTTGAGATTTCCCTTTGCGGCCGTTCCATCTGGAATGCCTTTACTTTGTCAAAAAAATATACAGTAAGGATAATTTCTCTTTGGGAAGACCTATGTTCGTCTGTATCTATTTTATACATAACTAGCAGCATTCCTGTTTTCGTATTGAAAATACATTATAAAGAAACTTAAAATTTACCATCAGATGCAAATTCCTATAGTTATTCTAAATGGCATTGTTATTCAAAGCATTCTATTACAATAATTAAATTAAAGTTCCAAAAAGGAAGTTCTCTATTCTCACTATACAAAACTCAATATTTAGGGTAGTAAAATGCAGGTCACGTATACTGCAATTTAAAATGGCTGATGAGTAGGTTCCATAATAAGAATTTTTTATTGTTAATGAAGACCACATTGAATGAACATTTTGAAAAATTAACGACCTGAAAAATTTTCTCACGAAGATGGTTAACAATCATTGACATATTTTTCTAATTGTCCGAACGAACATTTTTAATTTCTATTTAGAATAATTTACTTGCAATTTCCCAATCTGCCTTCGATTTGACATTATCTTTGAAATTTAGGTTATTTTTTCATTACAAACAAATGTGCCTCTGTCTCAAAGAAACGTTAAGCGTTCTTTCAAGAATGCCATGAGTGACATATTATTTTAAAGTATTAGCTGATTGACATAATATTAATAATTGATAAGTGATAGAAAGGGTCAAAATAATTTTCTTTGGACATTAAATTGTGCAGCTTTATTTTACCAGATTATATACTCCAGAACAGTATTATAAATTTTATTTTTAAAATACTATCTATCTTAATCGAAACGGTACGATGAATATAAACCCTTTGGACGTTTATATCTTAACCTGATAGTTAAACCTGATAGTTAAATATGTAAACAATTTTTTTTTTTACTTCTTTTGTTAAAAATGAAAATATGGTGCACATTATGAATATATAAAATGATTTCAATATTTAAATGTTTTAAATATTTTTTCGAAAAGATCAAGGTTTTTGTCCGAGCAATGATTTGCTAAGTTACTTTTCTACAAAATATTGTAAAATTTGGTCAATTAGTATTTTAGCTAGGGTGGATACATGAAATGTTTTGTTGGCCATTTCGTGAAGAAAGGCTGGTTATTCTTTTCTGAATCGTACCAAATTCTAATCAGCACCAGAGTATTCAACAAGTAACTTATCTACCAAATTTTGTGAAATTTGGTTAGTATTTTAGCTAGAGCGGATAAATGAAATTTTTACGGGCCATTTCGCGAAAAAAGGCGGGTTCTGTTTTTACGAACCGTACCAAAAACTAATCAGCACCAGGATCACATCCAAGTGACTTACCTATCAAATTTTATGAAATTCGGTCCATTAGTTTTTAAGTTAGAGTGGATACGTACATTGCACAGACACACAGACAGACAAACACACAGACAGACACAAATACAGACGTCACGCTAAACATAGTTTTTTTTTGCATTCTAGAGGTCTCGAAACGTGTAGATCCTTCGAAAACTCGAGTTGCGATTTTCGACATGATTCCAATACTTTTCCTATACATTACCATGTATTGCGGGGAAAGTAAAAACAACATAAACTTTAGAAGGCTAGCGTGAACCATTCTCAGGATATTGCACGTTTTTCTAATAAATTTATAAAAAATATTACATAAAAATAAAATAAGTATAAAGTATCTGGAAATATGTTCACTTTTCATACAATATTATGCGACAAATTTGCTAACATCATTCTTGAGGATCTAATTTGTTCCATTCACGAGAGAGGATACTTGTGTAATAGTTTTGTATTTTAAGGACAGAAAATTCACCAATAGTCATTCATATATAAGAAAAGCTCCTCTCTTCGTCTGTGTGTAACGCTTGGCGATCAATTTGGCAAACTTGGTGACTTATTTGTAAATATTATCAGTGGAGATTCAAAAGATTTGCCCACAAAATACAAAACTATAAATTTTCATCTGAATATACTGGCAAAAATTCATAAATATTTATACATTTTATAGAGGTAATATTGTTAGTGCATTTATTAGTACTATCTTCTCCTTTTTGGTTGCATTTATAAGTACTATTTTCTAGTTTCTAGTATTTGGTTTTTCTCATTTCAGGTATTTTCTTAATATTTTCTAATTTTAAGTTTCTTTAAGTCATTGTCAGTATCCTTTATTTTTTTAACTTTTAGAGTTTTCCAAATTTTATTTCCAGTTCATTTTCTGAATATTTTTAAACATTTATAGTGACTAATTATTTTCTAACTTTGTTAAAAATTTACCACTGCTTTCCATTATAGGCTTTTCATGACATACTAAATTTCATTTGTTTTTAAGTTTTTCAGGACATCCTAAAAATTTCACTTACCTTGAATCACTTAAGTACTTTTGAGGCAATTTTAAATTCCTTTCCCTACTTGAACATTCTAGAATTTTTCAGGTTTTATTTTTTACTAAAATTACCAATTATTTCCGATTTTGCGTGTCATTTTCTTTGTTTTCAAATTTTCTGATATTGACATTTCATTTTTTTTTTGTATTTCTAAGTTGAATGACCATTTGGTATAAAATTCTGCTTCTATTATTATTAAGACTACAGGGTACTAATTTTTCTTTAATTTAAACGATAAATTTTTTATTCATATAAATTTCTGTTTTAAAGTACTCATCATTTTCATGTTAAAATTTCATCATTATGTTTTCTTTTTCATAACTACTAAATTATTTAACTATTTCATAACTACTAATTTATTTATTTTTTTACTTTTCTGAATTTGAAAGTTTCAATATGGAATTTCGTATAACAATGGCTAAAAAAATCGGATGTAATATTTTTTTAATTTCTCGCATGGGCCAAAATTTCAGATTTTTACCGGTTTGTCTCACAAGTTCCAGTTCCCGAACTTGGTCTGAGTTTGAAGAACATTTTGAAAACTAGTTACATTATTAATTACTTTTACAAATTTACACTCAACAGTTTCCACAAATGTACCCCAGCTTTCACTGGTAAATGATCAATTTAGGTACAAAAAATTTGAGGAAATCAAAGTTTAATCGTTTCTGGAAAAAATACTCACTAAAACCCAACAAAGTCCAATAAAATTCGGGTGGGTTGTGTTTTATATAAAAACTCTGATGCGTTTTTCAAACCTTTCAAATTTATTCTTTTAGCACATTTGAATATAAATCATTTCGGGCCGGTCCGGGCCGAGATTCAATGGTCTTTGAACATAGCTAGGCCGGGCTCGGGTTCTACACTTGTAAAGTTCTTCGAGCTCGGTCTGGGTTTAAGCATTGACTGTCAGGTGGGATGAAAGTGAAACTGAATTTTTGACTCGTGCAGACCTTTGACACACATACGGCCTTTACACACACATAGACATAACCAGGATCTTGGAATGTTGAAAAAACTAAGTTTCGTTTATGTAATTTTTTATTCAAGCAAGAGAAGGTATGACTCTTACCCCCCCCCCCCCCGCCCCCTTTGCCTATGCTACTGTACACACTTACTGATATATACACATATATGACCCAAAAACGTTATATTGAAGTTCAAACTTGTAAAACGGTCAAAAATAGGTATTATAATGTTTGACTAAGTTATAATACTTTTGCTATGACTGACCATGCAGAGCTAAGCTCTAATCCAGAACTGTCCAAATAGTGGCACACAAACAAGGATAATGTTTAGATAACATATTTAAAATTAATTAAATTACAAAAATTTATTTCATAATGAACAAATATTAATACTTTATGAAATGTGTAACTGTATAAAATGTGATGCATAGATATTACTGAAATGATTTTCAATGGCAGCAAAAGTATTTGGATTGAAAAATTTTCTCTGTGTTTGATAGAAGTTAAACGCTTTATATAAAGAGTAAAATATATAATGATAAAAATATAGAGATGTGAGTATGTCACGTTGTGCATTCCTCACTAAATAAAAGAGAAGTTACAAGAAAAGTATTGCAACACGAACTCTTCAATTTTAATAAAACATTTACAACCATTATTGTAATAAATAATTTTAATCATTGTGAAGAAAACAATTCCGCCATATCCCAACACTTACACTGAATGTACTTATACATATAAAGCTCTTTATCGTACTGCACAAATTATAAATTAATTCGCACTAAAGGCGCCAATTCTGGAAACCCGTTCTTAAGACGTTTCTACCTGGCATTGAATTTAACTAATGGACTCGTCCAAAATCACGTGACCCAAATGCCTTCTCGCTGGAGTCGCACTATACTAGAGAGTATTTTACAATACTAGAGAAAGTAATACGTTAAAAAGTTTTGGATTCTGTTCGTCAATTAAGGGTTTGCACAACAACCACTACATAAACATATATATTTATGGTACTACAAAACAATTATAAGTATCCATTTCATAGGGATATATGACAAGATAGGATTTACTCTATCTAAATTATTTAAATATATTTAAATAACTCCTAACAATATATTTACAAGTAATATTTTTAATTTGTTCTCAACACTAATATCGCGACTGGCGAAGGTCGTTTAGATCTGCTCCCTCTGAGATACCTGCAATAACAATACAATGTTCAAAGTGATCGTAAGAGGGACGGATCTCATCCCCTAGGGCACATAATACTATATTCAGAAGGTTCACTCCCATAGGACCCATTAGCCAAGGTAAATGGAAGTAAGAGAGGTAGGCCATTCGTTTCTGGCAACCTACTCCTGTCCAGAGTTCTTGGAATTACTGACGTCACTGGTCCCTAGCCAGACCTTTCCGAAGCATGGGAAAATGTGTCGATGTTTTTAACTCTCGCGTTTCTAATGATGAAAATAAATCAAAGCGCTCAGAGCTTTTGGAAATAATATAAATGGCCAAATGCAAATTCTAAGTCAAATGCAAGCGGATATTACGGAACTCAGAGTCATTTCTAAAACTTCAATACTGCCTTTCCAAAAAGGCATTCTTGTTTCAAGAGCAAGCTTAAAAGGACTTTATGATGACATGAAAGAAAATAATATTAAATACATAATGACAAGTTAGAGTCAATCAAGATGCTTTAGAAAATATATTTTCCCAAATTAGAGGTCTTGTACGATTTTATAACCATCCTCTTACTACTGATTTCAAATTCCGACTTAAAACATTATTGCTTGGGTCTAAGCTTCCTATGCCAATAAATACAAATGTGGAAAATAACCAAGATCAAACACTAACTGCGACGTTATTTTTCAAATTAGAAGAAAAAGACTATTCAGCATCACTGCAGATTGCCCCCCCCCCCCCCCATTGAGCCTCAACATGACATTCATTTCAGTCCTGTTGTAAATGAAAAAGAAGCCTTGCGTTTTTTTTTTTTTTTTTTTTGCAGGATATTTGGCATATCGTCACAGCGCAGTTAGGAACTTATTCATATCTAGTGGAATCAACATCCGAAAATGACAAAAAATGGATTGAATCTTTATCAAGAGGTGGTTTAATTGTTCCACATGATACCTGGGTAGAAACAGTCACCAAATTAAAAGATATTTTTTTTAAACTACACGGAAATTTTATTTCTAATTCAAGAAATATTTTAAAGAACCTCCAACTGAAAATAAAAGAACAATTTCCTGAAATAGCTCTTGGTGTTGTAAGAACATATACCAGAACCAGAACCTTCTTTCGAATAAGGTACATAAATGAAGAGATGAAAAGAAACGCTATGAAAAGAAAAGCTGAAAGAATTTCTGGTCATTCACGTGAAGAAATGAAAAATAAGCAATGGAGAGAGAGCTTTAAATTTTAAGGTTTACTCATGACCTAGTAGTTAGGAATTGACGGTCTGCGTGTGTTAGGTTTTCATGGTTTTCCTAACATGTAACATAAATGTGACGCAGCTTCCCTTAAAATGTCCTCCATGAAGGCATTCCTCCTTTATAGAATGACCAATTTTAAAATTATCCTTCTCTCCCATAGGGGAAAATCCGTAACCCAGTCATTTGATCACTGACCTTTGTAACGCCAGAATTAGTTGAAAGATCGTGAGATTAAATCTAGTAAAGCCACTAAAGAGGTAATGGGAGATATACCCCCCCCCCCCCCAGAAACCTATCGAAAACTATTGAAGTTAGAAGGAAGGATATTAGGAGAAATAGGAAGCAACTCATTTCATTATCGCCCCCCCCCCCCCCCTTTTTTCTGTCGATGCAATTGATTAAAACCTACTGACTGGTTGGACGTGTTAGCTTTCATTGATTTTCAAACATATAGCGTAAATAAGGCACAATTTCGGTAGACGTTCCTTTATGAAAGGCATTTCCAAAATCTGGTCAAAACTGAACGTATCTAATCAATATCTCGTCCTATCCCTTTACTTTTTTTAATTTTTACATTTTTTTTATCATGAAGTACCCATATTCAAAAATTGCCTATCGTTATATGAAATTCAGTGCTCATTTAATTTCTTGAATAATTCAATTTTTTGACCAACATGAAACAATGATAATACATAATTAAAGAAAATAATTGTACTGATCTTTTGTATCGTACAAAATATGATTTCCACATTTGTTCGCATTCGGAGAAGTCTTTAAATAATTGGATTTCGTACACATATCAATTTCATTATGAAAAAAAAAAAATAATACGAGCATTTTTCTGCCTGAAATCTTTAAGGACGTCACATATTTATTTATTTCTATAATTCTGAAAACTATTTTTGAATTACATTCAGCAAATCATTAGCTGTCTTCTAATTTATTTTATCATGTCAAGTCTACAAGCATGATATTTTAAAGCAGTTCGATAAAAATGGACAGGTTTTGGTGGCTTATTATTCTAGTCTCGGATAGAATAATAGTATTTTGTATTTTAGCTAAATCCTCCGATATTTTACTATGCACTTATTAAAGAAAAACTAATAACAATTTTAAAATGCAGAAAATATGTTAGCATAGTTTAAACAGCTCAATTGGTAATATCATCGTTAGAGATGCTTAAAAACAACTCTAACAATACAGTCCTAAATAAAATTTACCATAACTAGTCTTATTTAATATTATATTCTTATATATGAATAATGAAATGTAATCTATCATTTACTCGGTAGAAATTTCAATATACTATGTGATGTATATTTAAATTAAGAAAATTGCTGCGGTATTCAATGTATTTCTTATGACAGCAACGGGCTACGGACCTGTCTTTGGGACCAGTGACGTCAGTCGCGAAGGGAGGGGAGAATTCCAGCTGTTGGCGTACAATCTTTGGCCAACCTTACCTTTCAATAGACCTTGCCCATTGGCAACATTTTTAACATGGGATGTCGCATAGACACTAGAGCTCGTGAGTTGGACCCAAGGTCTATTGAAAGGTAAGGTTGGCCAAAGATTGTACGCCAACAGCTGGAATTCCCCCCTCCCTTCGCGACTGACGTCACTGGTCCCAAAGACAGGTCGTTGCTGTCATAAGAAATACATTGAATACCGCAGCAATTTTCTTAATTTAAATATACATCACATAGTATATTGAAATTTCTACCGAGTAAATGATGGATTATATTTCATTATTCATATATAAGAATATAATATTAAATGAAACTAGTTATGGTAAATTTTATTTAGGACTGTATTGTTAGAGTTGTTTTTAAGCATCTCTAACGATGATATTAGCAATTGAGCTGTTTAAACTATGCTAAAATATTTTCTGCATTTTAAAATTGTTATTAGTTTTTCTTTAATAAGTGCATAGTAAAATATCGGAGGATTTAGCTAAAATACAAGACACTATTATTCTATCTGAAACTAGAATAATAAGCCACCAAAAACCTGTCCATTTTTATCGAACTGCTTTAAAATATCATGCTTGTAGACTTGACATGATAAAATAAATTAGAAGACAGCTAATGATTTGCTGAATGTAATTCAAAAATAGTTTTCAGAATTATAGAAATAAATAAATATGTGACGTCCTTAAAGATTTCAGGCAGAAAAATGCTCGTATTATTTTTTTTTTCATAATGAAATTGATATGTGTACGAAATCCAATTATTTAAAGACTTCTCCGAATGCGAATAAATGTGGAAATCATATTTTGTACGATACAAAAGATCAGTACAATTATTTTCTTTAATTATGTAATATCATTGTTTCATGATGGTCCAAAAATCGAATTATTCAAGAAATTAAATGAGCACTGAATTTCATATAACGATAGGCAATTTTTGAATATGGGTACTTCATGATAAAAAAATGTAAAAATTAAAAAAAGTAAAGGGATATGACGAGATATTGATTAGATAAGTTCAGTTTTGACCAGATTTTGAAAATGCCTTTCATAAAGGAACGTCTACCGAAATTGTGCCTTATTTACTCTATATGTTTGAAAATCAATGAAAGCTAACACGTCCAACCAGTCAGTAGGTTTTAATCAATTGCGTCGACAGAAAAAATGGGGGGGGGGGGGGCGATAATGAAATGAGTTGCTTCCTATTTCTCCTAATATCCTTCCTTCTAACTTCAATAGTTTTCGATAGGTTTCTGGGGGGGGGGGGGGGTATATCTCCCAATACCTCTTTAGTGGCTTTACTAGATTTGATCTCACGATCTTTCAACTAATTCTGGCGTTACAAAGGTCAGTGATCAAATGACTGGGTTACGGATTTTCCCCTATGGGAGAGAAGGATAATTTTAAAATTGGCCATTCTATAAAGGAGGAATGCCTTCATGGAGGTCATTTTAAGGGAAGCTGCGTCACATTTATGTTACATGTTAGGAAAACCATGAAAACCTAACACACGCAGCCCGTCAATTCCTAACTACTAGGTCATGAGTAAACCTTAAAATTTAAAGCTCTCTCTCCATTGCTTATTTTTCATTTCTTCACGTGAATGACCAGAAATTCTTTCAGCTTTTCTTTTCATGGCGTTTCTTTTCATCTGTTCATTTATGTGCCTTATTCGAAAGAAGGTTCTGGTTCTGGTATATGTTCTTACAACATCAAGAGCTATTTCAGGAAATTGTTCTTTTATTTTCAGTTGGAGGTTCTTTAAAATATTTCTTGAATTAGAAATAAAATTTCCGTGTAGTTAAAAAAAAAAATCTTATAATTTGGTGACTGTTTCTACCCAGGTATCATGTGGAACAATTAAACCACCTCTTGATAAAGATTCAATCCATTTTTGTCATTTTCGGATGTTGATTCCACTAGATATGAATAAGTTCCTAACTGCGCTTCTTTGTGACGATATGCCAAATATCCTGCAAAAAAAAACCCCGCAAGGCTTCTTTTTCATTTACAACAGGACTGAAATGAATGTCATGTTGAGGCTCAATGAAGGGGGGGGGGGGGGGGGCAATCTGCAGTGATGCTGCATAGTCTTTTTCTTCTAATTTGAAAAATAAAGTCGCAGTTAGTGTTTGATCTTGGTTATTTTCCACATTTGTATTTATTGGCATAGGAAGCTTAGACCCAAGCAATAATGTTTTAAGTCGGGATTTGAAATCAGTAGTAAGAGGATGGTTATAAAATCGTACAAGACCTCTAATTTGGGAAAATATATTTCCTAAAGCATCTTGATTGACTCTAACTTGTCATTATGTATTTAATATTATTTTTTTTTCATGTCATCATAAAGTCCTTTTAAGCTTGCTCTTGAAACAAGAATGCCTTTTTGGAAAGGCAGTATTGAAGTTTTAGAAATGACTCTGAGTTCCGTGATATCCGCTTGCATTTGACTTAGAATTTGCATTTGGTCATTTATATTATTTCCAAAAGCTGAGCGTTTTGATTTATTTTCATCATTAGAAACGCGAGAGTTAAAAACATCGACACATTTTCCCATGCTTCGGAAAGGTCTGGCTAAGGACCAGTGACGTCAGTAATTCCAAGAACTCTGGACAGGAGTAGGTTGCCAGAAACGAATGGCCTACCTCTCTTACTTCCATTTACCTTGAGTTGGACCAACTGAACTACGATGCGTCTGCCAGATTTGGCGCGTTATCGCTCGCTTGGCGATTTTTTTTTAAACGGGAGGGGAACAAAATGTTGAGGACTGTACTTCTATAATTTTTGAAACTATAGAAAGGATCAGGATTTAAAAATACATTAATCTGCAACATAAATATATTCATTAGTTTAAGAATATTTAAATAATCATAGTTATATATTTAATTCAAATAATCATAAAATAGATTAAAAAATAGACACATTGCATTGTCTCACTATAAAACATAATGCACAAAAAATTACAAGCTAACATACTCAAAAGACTGAAATATTATATAACATTTCCAGTCTAAAAAGTATACTAGCGTGTTGATCGTTAATTACTTGATCCTTAATTTATTCTGGGATACTGATAATAGACTTTTTTTTTTAAATATAAAAATATTCATATAGTAAATATCAAATTTACATAAATGCACTATCGAAGTTGTGAAACTCAATCATTAATTACCCGAGGGGGGGGGGAATTTTCCACCATAAGGTACTTAATAAAAATTTTACATAAATATATACATATACTATATCACTTTTCCCGAACGTCCATCTTGTTACTCAAGTCTTCGGATGAGTCGGTCGTTCTGGGCTTTCGACATACTATATCACATTCAACTAAGAAAAAGCTATCCAAATATCAATTATTTCACATTTTATAAAAATACGGAAAATATTTTTTAACTAATTATACCACTACCTCTTAAAATTTAGTCTAATCCGGCAGTAACAACACAGCACAATTTCGTATGATGAACACATGTATACTTGTATGAACACGTGTATACTTATGAACACGTGTATACTTATAATGAACACGTATGTAGGATGGTGATAACTAAAATTATTTCAATTTTAATAAACATAAATTACATACCCTGTAACGCAACCAGTTTTCTTTTATCAATCCATTTCTATGAAATGATCTAAACACTTAACAAATAATCCTTTTTCACGTTACTCAAACCACGCTAGCCTGTTGTTCTAAGTTTTCGCCGAGCGAAATAGGGTTATAACATTGAAAATCGTCTTGGACCCAAACCAGACCATCGCCAAGCGCTCGGACCAAACCAGACCATCGCCAAGAGCGCGCCAACCCTCTGTTTGGTCTATCTCTAATGGCCGCCGCGAAAACGAAACTATCGAGAGTGACAGGTCTGTATAATAGTCTGTGCCCTAGGGAGTCATTTGCACCCCTCTCAGTTGGGAGAAAAATGTGGGGTTGTGTACTTTGGATAAGGAATGAAATGCAACTATTTTAAAAAAGGGTAACGTAAGGGACGAAATGGGAAGGGTTGAAACGGGTTCATAAATTCTTTCACGAGTTCATAAATTCTTTATATTTCGAAAACATTGCTACCTTTTAGAACAAAATAAAAATACGTATATATGAAATAAAAGGTGCTATAATAAAACTGTTTCTTATTTATGCGTCCTAAAGTAGCATTTCAATAACGTTTCTTTTCGCATTTTGAAATATATTGTGTTGTAAAATTGTATACTTCAAATATGGTTACAAGGAAAAGAATTTTTTTTAATTTCAATGTAATATGAATTTTTAAAGCATACTGAATATAATTTGCAAAATACGCATTATTTAGGTAGAAAATAATTTCATTGTGAATTTGGAGATACAGATTTTATTTGATACTCTGTGAATAAAATACGTAATATTGCATGAAAATTAAAGAAATTCTTCATCTTCAAGAACAAGCAAACATACTCAGAAAACTAATGATATTAACTACACTACACATTTGGCTTACAACGTACTTTAGCTTGTATCGTACAATAAAAAAAATATAATTCCATTCCGTACATAATTAATATAGGTTAGCACTTGCTCTCATTCAAGAAATATCCTTCTTCTTGTAATCCGCTGTACATTGTACAAAATACTTCGGCGATTTTTAACTCACTAAGTAGCAGTTTATAATGCTGGAGCGCTAACTGATTACTTGAAGATTTCATATTAATAATCACACGTTTGCAGAGCAAAGGGAAATTTAAGAGCGCCGTCGTCATCGCATAATTCACTCACATAATACTACTTCACTTTCCGCTGAACATAATACTACTTCAGTTTCGGCCATATTGGAATAAATGAGCAGCTGATTCACTTTGGATGAGATCAACCAACGTGAATAATGTAAACCCGCCTTGTGCGACGATTCATCCAAAGTGAATAATATAAACCCGCTTCGTGAGACGATTCATCACTTACAGCCAGAGTTGGGCAGTATAGAAAATACATGTATTTGGAATACATTTTCAAAATACATTTGTATTCTGTATTTTAAACTAAGAGATTATTTATGGCACAATGATCAAGAGACTTAATAGTTTCAATTATTGTAATGAAAAATAGCCACGGAACAATTTTTGTATCTGTGACGTCATTAGCCTTCCACGGGAAGGGAGGGGGGATTCTTCATCACGAATATACTTTGGCAAGTATGGAATCCATCAAAAGATTCTTTCAAATTTTTTAAGTGAAGGGTAACACGCTATAATTGTAATCATTTGAACACATAATACAGATTTTTCCAAGTTTTACTTGTAGAATTTGAAAAAGAAATATCCCATAAACTACTTAAAAATGGATTCCGATATGAGAAAGTTGAGTCATACTACTGTTAATTTTATATTGGAACTAAAATAGTTTTATCTCTTAACAAAATTGAAACGTTCTCAAGAACTATACATTTGAGTTTGTTTAACAGTTCGCAAACTGATCCATTAATAATGATAGGATAATTTCGGAATTATTTCTCACCCGGAACTTTTTAAACCTTGTCTGGGACCCAGGTAAAATGAAAAGGATTAGCCTCTTTAAAAATTACTATATGGCATTTTAAACGTTTAGAAAGTAATCTTTATCCAAGTATCCTATATCCTATCTAAATTCAAAGCCTTCTGAAGAGATGGAAGCAAATTATCGAAAGCCATTAGAAGGAATCAAACAAAACTTTCAAAGAAATATACATGAAAACACACATAGTCGATTATATAAAAAGTGTGATAAAAAAAAATCACTAAGGCATATTTAGGGCCTCAGGTAGAACCCATCGCTGAAAATGTATTATATACATTCTTATAAATATATGTTAGATATTATCACTATAACGAGTTATAAACTTTCATTAATTCTGTGGAAAAAGATATTTTACTTTCTTTATATCCACAGTATAATGTAAAAGGAAAGTGTTGTGACGGGGTCGAAAATTTGAATTCGGATTTTCGACGGGAGAGTACGTTTCAAGCATTCCTGGACACGAATCAAAAGTTTTTGAGATGATGTCGCTGTGTGTGTGTGTTGATGAGACTATGGAGAAGATATCTCACGAAAGAATGAAGCGATTCGAACGAAATTTAGTACAAAAATTACTATCCTTAAATACTGGAAGCTTATTGCTTTTATACGCAATCGAATGTTCAGAAACCCCCTAAATTTTCGAGTGAAATGTTGAAAAAATTATCAAAATATCAAAACATTTAATGAAGTTACGTAAATAGTGATTTATTATGTAATTTTTCACTAGAAAACGATAACATGAATTTTAGAACTCTAGCATAAACCGTTTTCGAGATATTGCATATTTTTCCAAAAAATATAAAGAAAATCATATTATAAAAAGTAAAATATTTACTATTGAGTTTACATATGTTTACTTTATATATATATATATATATATATATATATATATATATATATATATATATATATATATATATATATATAAATATATATATATATATATATATATATATATATTAAATTAAAATAACAAAAACTTAAGTGCAAGAGTGTGAATCAGTAACCACAGTATCATTAGTATGTTGTGTATTTTTATGCACGTCTTGTTAACTGCATATATATATATATATATATATATATATATATATATATATATATATTCTGATATATTTATAAATTTATAATATTTTATTTCACGGTATTTTCATATTATATATGTATATATATATATATATATATTTATGTATATATATATATATATATGTATATATATATATATAAAGTAAACATATGCAAACACAATAGTAAATATTTTACTTTTTATTATATGATTTTCTTTATATTTTTTGGAAAAATATGCAATATCTCGAAAACGGTTTATGCTAGAGTTCTAAAATTTATGTTATCGTTTTCTAGTGAAAAATTACCTTTATATAAGTAATATCATGCGATAAATTTGGTGACATCATTCTCGTGGATCTAGCGCGTTCTGTTCATGAGAAAATATTTGTTGGGCAAACTAGTATAGAAATAGCAATTAGTAGGGTGAAGTCTTTATCATTTTCCAAATAAAAGAGAGAAACTTAAGATATAAACTCGTTTAAAAGTTAAATTGAGAAAATGAGAAGTGAAAAACCCAAAAAGTCTATATCCGTGACCGTAGACGTTCAAGGGCCATCCCTGGCTCGAAAATTCTAAATGGAGCTACGCTTTTGTCTACATACTGTAATTATTATTACAGAAATTAATCAGACAGCTTGACGCAGATAAGGAATTACAAAAATAAGGAATTACAAGAGATTGGATCAAATATAATGAATTAAATTACAATATGTAAGATTAAAGAAATAGAATAAAAAATAAGTTAACATAGAAGTGTAAAAAAATAGTAAATTTATGAAATTTTTTTTGTTGCATGAATGGACAAGTGCCCGCCCTCTCCTGCCCTCCAGGAACACCATGGTTTAACAAAAGATCTATCTGATGGTAGTTTATGGAGGCAAAATGAAGTTAAGAAAAATATTGAGGCATTAAAATGTAAACTGAAGGAAAGTTACAGAAATAATAGTATAATGACACAAAGATGAAGAAAATTGGGTATCCACAAGAAGAAAAAAATCAAAATTTGTCAAAACAAATAAATATGGCAAATTTAAAAAATAAATAATGCGGATGAGTTATGTGTTCAGAAAGTGATAATTGGTAGAAAGAAAGTTCTTCCATTTATTGAAAAGCTATTGAGGCTGAAGTAGCTACGAGTTTCTTTGATTGGACTTTTATTTAAGTTGAATTTGTAAAGGAAGTATTTAGATGTAGTGAGTATTGATTCATTAATGTTTTTTGTTACATTTTGAAGATGTTCTACACAAAAACAAGGAAAATTTAACTTTTCAATTCGTATTAATTGCTTATTAACAATATTTTTAAAAACCGATTTTGAAAGGTTTGATTAATACTGTTGAAATTTGTTTACATTGAGAGTGTATGAAGCAGTTTTGTCATGTATTTTACAGTCTAGATTATCTGCTGTAGGAAGTTGGAAACTAACGTCAAGGTAGTAATTGATTCAGAGTGAAGATTAAACATTTTCAATAAGTTAAAAATTATAATGAATTAAATGTTAACATTGATGCAGCTATAGATGTTTTAATAGTAATTATGTCATCTATATAAAACGGCACATGAGATGATTATTAAAGGAGTATTTGATTTAATAAAAATATAGACATTAATTGGCCAGACTTGTGGATGAGGTTCCTCCCTGTGAAATTCTCTGTTTCAAATTAGGTTATATATATATCAAATAATTTGAAAAACCTAAATTTTGTTGTATTTAAAAATATAAATAGTCCGATGGCTTAAAGATAGAAATTCAGTGATGATATTTTCGGTTGCTAATGAACCGATTTGTGCGAAAATGGTAAAACAGAAAATAACTAAATGTATAATTCGAATTTTAAAAAACAATGACGCGAAGGTGCACCTTTCTGGCTTTTAAAGTACCTGCGTATAAAATTTTAAGGCAGTACGACACTTAAATATCTCGCTACAGTCTGCATGAACACACACACACACACACAGAGAGAGAGAGAGAGAGATCTTAATTATGTAAGATCTGCCTTTATTACGTATGATTATTTTATCAAAAATGTACGTTTTAGTGAGATGGGGGTGATACAAAGAAGTGACTTCACTCTTATTACAGTAACTTTTATGGAAATAAGTGAAAGAGTGGTGGTGATGTTTAGTTGAGCACTTTGTTTTCATAACGGGGGGTGGGGTTAAATTATTAATTATTACTTTTCCAACATAAAATGGGCAAAATCCTGATCAAAAAGTCAATACAATTTCATACATAAATATATATCATGAAATAAGTGAAATAGGAAAGATTTTTGGTGTCGAAACACGAAATTATTATGTAACATGCTTTTTTCCCGAAAATGTAATGTGATAGCAGAGCGAGAATAATGCTAATAAATTTCTAGCATAATATTGCAGTTGCTAAATCAATTCATCCAACAAAACTTCTTTTAAATTTGAGGAATTGTTATAAATAAATTTGATAAACGACAGATATCAGGGGAACGGTGCGTGGCAGCTTTTTCAAATTCATGCTATATATTTTCTACTGAAATATTGTATATGAAACGATTTCTTGTTTTACATGTTTGACTGAAAGCAAGAGAGTGGTCAACTGATCGCACCTCATCACCCATGGATTACTATTTCGTGGTTATCAACAATCATGGTGTACGGGTGGTGATGAATGACCACTTTCTTGAGTTTAAGCGTTAAAAATAAACGAAATTATGACATAAATGAATTTATGACATTAAAAATAAATGAAAAATTGGACAAGTGATTGCTATTGTATATACGCTTGTAATCAACATCAATAGTGTTTCAATATTCACATATTTTAAAAAGCTTACTATATTTCCTTCAAACTATCCGTTGGGAGATATAATGTTCACATACCATATACATGGCATGAAGCTAGTGGCATGAAGGAACTGTCGATTTCGGTGCAGATATTTCCAAATCGTACCATTCCACCGATAACTCAAATTCGAATTATGGATCAACCCGTTATATAATCCTTTCTAAATACCATTGCTTTCCACCCTATGCAATTATGTATGTAGCGAAAGCAATTGCGAATGCTCAGTAGCGTTCCCAGAAAATTTCCCAGTAGCCACAAAATAAATCATTGAATATCAATAATTGTTAAGTATTATTAGATATTTGTGATGATATTGAATGTATTTATATATTAATACGAAATTCTTAAATTGCTGTCGACGTAAATGATTATAAAATATATGTGTAAAAGCAGCAGAAGAGTGAGTTTCGAAAGACTAAATTAGCACAATAAGTAAAACTACTGCTTGTAACAATATATATTTCTAGTGCAGTTATGCTGGAAGAATAAATTATGCTAAAATTTGAAGCAGTAGTATATTTAATGCTTAAAGACTTAAAAGAACGGACATGTATTTTGTGAGGGAATAAAAGACAGCCAGAGATATTCATATTAATTTGTGGCATAGATAAACAGCTGACAACACAAACATATTGGTTCTGAATTGCTATTTCGATAGCTAATTTGGATCCTCCCGCCTCCCTATGCTTGTACGAGTTATCATTGGGGAAGCACGTAGGTCCAATAGGGGCGGGGTTTCAGCTTCCGGAACTCCTTATTCTGGAATATACTGTGAAGTCCAATAGGAGTTTGTCTGAAATGTAAATCTTAACATAGCGTATTTTACAACCCTAATTATCTAAAAAATGCAAATTTTGATGTATATTTAAAAAAAAAAATGAATAATCCGATGTCGTAAAGATGGAAATTCTGTGATGATATTTTCGGTAAAATCTGATGTAGGTAGCACATGACTTTCCCTGCAGAATCAAATTCATTTTCTCTTTATTTCTTTACTAATTCATTAAATTGAATTTAATTGCAAAATAACACCCATAATTATTTTGAATTACCAAGAATTTGAACTTTTAATTAAATTTTCGTTTTCATTTGCAACAAAGACGGCGTAGCTAACATGCGAAAAGCTAAAATATCTCGAGAATGACTCGTTCTAGAATAATGGGGTTAGTCTTATTCTTTTTATCATTACAATTTACATAAAAAAGCATTTTGTTGATACATTTGACCATATGTAGTCTTTTAAATTAAATTTTGACGAATTTTGCAGACTATTTTACAAAACAGATGTAGCTTCTCTTTTTTTTAACGAATCAGACCAAAATCTCATCAGCACCAGAATAACAAACAAGTAACTTATCTACCAAATTTTGCAAAGTTCGGTAAATTAACTTTTATATTAGTGTGTTTATACGCAATTTTTGCAAAAAAAATTGTATTTTGCAAAAAAAGCAAGTTATTTTATCCAGAGTCATACCAAAATCGAATTAACATCAAGCTGACTCAGAAACTTACAAATAAAATTTTATGAAATTAGGTAAATTGGTTTTTTGTGTTAGAGTGGATAGATACATGCATTGCACAGACTACACTAAAAATAGTTTTTCCTGTTCTAAAGGTCCCAAAACGTGCAGACCCTTTGATACTCGAGTTGCATTTTTCGACAAATACTTCCCCATATATTACTATGCAGGGGCGGCATTTCAGCATTTCATTTGGGGGTGCGAGATTTGTATGTATGATAATCCACAATATGGAATAAATAAAATGTTTGCTAAAAGGGGGGGGGGAATCACAAAATTGAATTGATGTTGAGAAAAATAATTGTTGTTAACCTAATTTTTTTAAATAAAAATATCTATATTTATTTACCTTCTATTGAACACCGGTTCTTAGAGTCTGGAAGAAGAGAACAATTTGTTACAATATCATCATAATCCAGTGGTGTATCTTGTTCTATAGCTAAAACAGATAAAGATGAAAGTCTTTCTTGTCCCATTGTACTGCGAAAATAATTTTTAACCCTCCTGAGATACGAGAAAGACATTTCATAACTGTCTGAGCTGATTGGCACATTCAAAAACAATTTAACTAATAATGTTATGACAGGAAACACATTTTTTTAAATCCCGCTCTTTACAATAATCCAGGCGACTTTTAAAATTGGTATGGTCTATGTTTTCATTTTTCATCATTAAATAAAACAGTCGCAATTCACATAACAATGCCTCTTTCTGGAAGTTATATACTTTGCATATGGATGAAACATTTTATTTTTCGACATCTGATCCGGATAATACGGAACTAAGGGCAAATAAAACAGATATATTGTTTTCATTAAATCTTGTCTTAATTTCATTACATACTGAATCTATAATTTCATATTGAATATTGATATTGTGATATGATTTAACATCATCATGGGGATTTTTTTTATCGCCTCCGAATTCGCTTGGAATTTTTTTACGCCTTTTCAGTTTTGGACCGGAATAAATTTTTTTCGCAAAGTTCTGTTACAGAACTCCTCACTTGATTGAAATATGCATCAGTGCAAAAAGAAATAACAGTTTCAATAGTAGCTTTAGCCAAAGCTTGCACAGTTTGAAAATTAAGATCAGATGACTTAAGATGCTTTATATTTTAACCCCCACCCCACCCCAATAAAATAAATTGTTATGGTTATTCTCCTCTTCACCTTCGGTATTCTTGTCCATGTTTTGAAGACCTGGTGCTGTCGATATATTAATTTAAAAATATTTATAAACCTTCTATGGAAATAATATTGTGACCACGATTTTTTTTTAATCCGAAACTTACGAAAGAATATGATCATGTTGTTTCGCAACGGATTAGATCATATGGTCTTGGACTGGGGGGGGGGGAGCGGGAGGTCTGGAATGTTTCCTGAATCAACAGAATTTACTGTGTATATATAGCATGTTTGATATTCGGAAAATATTTTAGATGTTTTCGTTCAATGCTTTTACTAAAATTAGAAAATGCTCTTTTCATTTAAAAAAGAAAAGCTTTCTATAGAAATAACAATTTGCCAATGATCTCTTTTTTTAATCGAAAACTTAATTCGAATAAAATTAAATTATCATGTTGTTTAGTAAAGGCATTAGATCAAATGTACTTATATGGTTGAGGATTTTCATTTAATATTTTCGGGTATATATATCAAAGAATAGGATATAAATATAAGTTTTGTAAATGAGTGGTATTGTATTTTTAAAGAGTTCATCAGTTCGGGCTTTGGGAAAAAGGATGACAGGAATGACTGATATTTTCAATTTCTAAATTCATCTGTTTTATTTTGGTTTGAGTCTGCACCCCCCCCCCCCCCCCCCCCCCGCATCTCGAGCTTACAATAATACCATGAAATGCTGATAATACTTTCTTAGAGAAAAAATGGGAAAATACAAAAACCATTTATAAATTAATGTTTCGAAGAAAAGGTAAGTTTTGGATGGGGGAGGGAATGAGATCTTTCCTGAGTAAACAGGTTTACTCATGTCTAACGTGTAGATCCGTCGAAAAATCGAGTTATGATTCTCAAGAAGATTCCAATCCTTTTCCTATACATTACCATACATTGCAGGAAAAGTAAAAAAAAATCTGATGTAGGCAGCACATGATTTTCCCTACAAATTCAGGTTGTTATTTTTTAATCCATAAAGCATTAAATTGAGTTTAATTGCAGAGATAACATGGATACTTTCCTGATATTATATCCAATTATCCTTTTTAATGCATCTTCGTTGCATTTGTTAACTTAATTCACTTTCAAATTTTTAGCTTTTCTAAATTAAAGGAAACTAAATTATCTCGTGTACGGTTCAATCTAGAGTCGTGAGGACAGTTTTATTTACTTTGCTGTTAAAATTTACATGGGAAACAAATACTTATATTTCAACAAGTTTAGTCTTTTCTGTCAGGTTTTCACGAATGCTGCCAGCCATTTAGCAAGAAAGGGTCAGTTAGACTTTTCCAAATGACGTCAAAATCTATTTAGCGTCAAGTGACTTAACTACTAAATATTAAGAAATTTCATTAAATATTTTTTAACTACAATGGAAAACGTCTTCAGCTGCCCAAAATGAAAAATAAAAAATTTAGTTATTTCAAAAATGGTCCGTTTCAGAGAAATGGGGTTGGTCTTATTTTTTCTTCGGAAAATCACGTAAAACCATCATTTAATTAAAACATTTGAGCATATCTTTTATTTTAGATCTTTGCTGGTCATATCGCAAAAAGATCAGGGAGATTTCCTGAATTTTACCAACTTCTAATCACCACCAGGGTAACCCACAAATGACTTATCTACCAAATTTTGTGAAATTTGGTAAATTAGTATTTCAGCTAGCCGTTTCTCTCGCATTTTTGATACGCCGATTTTGAAAATATGTGCAGTTACTAAATGAAAACGGAAACTGAATTAAAAGTGTAAATTCAGTGCAATTTCAAATAATTATACCTGTTATTTAGTGCAATTAAATTCAATTTATTAAATGAAATTAAATTTAATTATTAGACATGATGATAAAATGAATTTGAGTCTGTAGGGAAAGTCACGTGCTGCTCCCATCAGATTATTTAAGCTGCATTATGGTGTATAAAGTTGAGTTAGTGGAAGAGGTGTAACATAATTCTACGAAACTTTATTGAAGATAAATCGATATATTGCGTATTTATACAGAATATATTTTAACTATTCTAAAATCGGTTGGTTGGTTGGTTGATTATGGTTTAATGGCACAAGATCCAAAGAGGATATACTGCGCCAAACATATGGTACCAAGATAAATAAATTAATATGGATTAAAACACGTGTATAATTTAAAAAAGTGATAATGTGTGAAAAAACCATAACTATGGAACATGTACAACAATGAAAACGAGATGAAAAATGACTAAAAGGTTATAAAAAGTGAAGTTAAAAATGATGGAAAAAACCAATGTCCAGTAGGAATGGGAAAAGCTCCAAATGAGGATTTTCTCCAATCAATTCTGCCAAATGTAACGTATAAAATCAGAATAACATGATTTTTAATATATGCATGAAACCTGACTGCACGGCACAAATATGAAAAATCTCATTTATTACTGTTAAAAGTTTTTCAATATAGAAGTAAAAAATCTGATGCAAACAGCAGATGACTTTCAGTGCAAATTCAAATTCATTTTCGTAATTTTTTTTCATGATGCATTTGATTGAGATTGTTTGCAAAAAGTAACATGGATACTATCTTAATATTATATTAATTATTTAAAATTAAGAAGTAATTAAAATTTTTATAATTGTGGATAAGTGATTTAAAATTAAGAAGTAATTAAAATCGGTAGTAATTAAATAAATTTAAAATTTGTATTGTATTTACCACACCATTTGTATTTACCACAATATAATGTGTTGTACGATCGTAGAAGAGAAAGGCCGGTTCTGCGCCAGTGGCTCAGCGATGCTCAGCGCTCAGCAAAATGGCCGCCATCTTGAATTCCGTAATCCTGAACGGGGGTGTAAAAGGGGGGGTAAATGAAAAAAAAGTGGGGGTAAAAATTTTGGAGAAACTTTTTGTCGGGTGGCAACGATGCTGTAGTCTTGTACGAGGGGTTTGGAGGGGAATAAATTTTTGGAATGAAATTTTTCTAAGTACGGAAGAAACTTTTTTCGAGGTGGCAACAGCTCCGCCTCTGCGACAGTGGCTCAGCGACGTTCAGCGCCCCCTAGCGGCATAAAGCGGAATTATAATTGGGATTTTTTTTCTGTTTCGGTTGCCATAGCAACACCTGGAGGAAGAAACTTTTTTGGGGATGGCAACACCTCCGCCTCTGCGACAGTGGCTCAGCAACGTTCAGCGCCCCCTAGCGGCATAAAGCAGAATTAAAATTGGGAATTTTTTCTGATAGTTGAGATTTTTTTTTTCTTTTTTCTAAATGAAGTGATTAAGTATGAAATATTCGTATTTCTTTCTTTTTTTTAAATGAATGAAGATAATTAAATAAAGTGATTAAGTAATCAAGGCCATTGTTATCCCTCCGCATGCTAGGAGCGTGCCAATATCCCTCCGCCAAGGACATGTTATTACATGTCGAGGACATACCAGCGGTATACTAAGGGTGTGCTAAGGTCTACAATATCCCTCCGCCTTCTAAGAAAAGAGTGCTTGCCCTATTTGTAGGTTAAGGGGTGTACCAAGGTCATGTCAATATCCCTCCCCTATATGGTGGTTACGAAGTGAACTGCGAGAATCTTGTAGCGTGAGATACTTGAAAATATCGTATGATGAGGGGTATGCCAAGAGCATCGAACATTTCTGTACTTACTTGAATTTTACACGTTTGTAATTTTTTTTTTTTCAAAAAATGTGGTAATGGGAAAAATTAGCATTTTTGTTAAAATGTTCCAAAACCGTAAAAAAGTAACAAAAACTGTGGTAATGGGCAAAAGTAACATTTTTCTTATATTTTTTCGCAAATGTAATTTTTTTACTTTTCAAAAACCGCACTTGTGCTGTTTTCTCTATGGAAATTAACATAGGTTTTCGCACTTGTGCTATTTTTTAACGTTTTTTCACAAAAACATACTTTTTACTGACAAAATTTCGTAAATGCAAGTTTTTTTCTTATATTTTTTCGCAAATGTAAGTTTTTTACTTTTCAAAAACCACACTTGTGCCGTTTTCTCTATGGGAATTAACATAGGTTTTCGCACTTGTGCTATTTTTTAACGTTTTTTCACAAAAACATACTTTTTACTTGTAAAAAACTAACAAAAACGCGTTTTTAAAGTAGCAGAATCGCGTGAATTGATGTTTTAAAGTAGCAGAATCGCGTGAATTGGTGTTTTAAAGTAGCAGAATCGCGTGAATTGGTGTTTTAAAGTAGCAGAATCGCGTGAATTGGTGTTTTAAAGTAGCAGAATCGCGTGAATTGGTGTTTTAAAGTAGCAGAATCGCGTGAATCGGGTGTATGGGAATCTCGGAGGGTTTAAGGGGTGTGTTTCCCCAACCATTTCGATCTTGGAGTTTAAAAAATTTTAATATTCCCAAAAATAAATGTTTTAAAGTATCGTGAAAGTGTGCTTATACCTAAAATACTTGTGTGTTATGAATCCCACAAGTTAATGAAGGGATGATAATTAAATCTTAAATTTAAATAATAGCAGATACCAATGTCTGTATACATGTTTTTACAAGTGTATACTACCATAGGGGGTTTCTTAAACCAACATGGTTTAATACTTATGTTATTTTACAAGTGTACTACTAGCATAGGCTGCCATAGGGGTATCTTTCAATCTTAACCTGTTCTGAGGCGCCTTGTTTTAAAATGAAGCCACAGAGAAAGAATCATCTGAATAAAACCCCTCTTCGAAGCCTAGGGTAAAAACGTGCGAGAAAGAGGAGCCCCTATTTAAAACCGCAGAGTCCATTAAATCACGATGGATTCGGAGCTCAGACTCCGAGCTACGAGGTTGTGATTTTGTGAAGCTGCTGTTTTTTGATTGTGGTGACTTTCTTTGCTTAAGTTTGGCGTGTTATATCTAGTTACGATAGAACACGTCGGGCTAAGCAATTACAGCTTTGTTGTGTACGGATTCCTCGCCATTTTGGATTCGTGCTTTTTCAACTTTGGAGTGCCACGTGTGTTTTCCCATGTGGTAGTGCTATTGCTTTGATCGTTTCTACGCTGACGACATGGATTTGGATGCATTCGATACGGAAGCTACTCGCGGACTTGCTGGTGAGCTAGACGAAGATGGACTGCGGCCTCTCAGGGATGCCATGATTGAATATTGTGATACTCTGCCCAAGGATGGATTGATGCCCGCTTGGAAGGAAGAAGTGAAAAACGCTGTGAACTTTTGTGCACTGGCAATCTACACTCTGACGCTACACATCAGGGAGCTACTGACGAATGGACTACTCGGACGGGACGAGGACCAAGTCTCCAAGATTCTGGGTTCGTTTCTTTCTGTAAATTCTTTTTTGTTGGTCCAGAATTTGGATAGGTTTTATGCTAGTAATTTAAATGAGATTTATAACTGTGAAGGAAGTAATTCTAGTGATGTAATTAAATGTAAAATGATAGAACTAGGCTTAATTAAAGAAATTAAAGATGAAGATAAACTTAAACCTGTTGAAAATCCAAATAAAAAGAGGAGGATAGAGGGGCAATCTACTATGGATGCTCCTAATAAAAACCAGAATGGAGAATTAAACTTAAAATCTAATGACAAGGATAACATGGATTGTAGTGAAAAAATTGATAAAGATGTAAATGATAATGTTAAAACTAAGAGTTATGCTGAAATTGTCGCGCAACCTATAGTGTTCAAAAGTGCACCAAAACCAAAAACGGTTCAAAATAGTGACAGGCAAAATAGTAAAGTGGTTGAGAAAAAAGACCCAAAAGCGGAATGTTTTTTCATCAAGTTTAATGACAATTACCAGGCCCTCCTTAAAAAATTAAATGAAATCTCAGGTAATAAAGTATCTGGCAAGCTCACAGGAGACATGCTAAAATTGATTCCAAATGACGCTGACGCCTATAGGGTTGTACAACGCCATTTATCTAGTGAGAAAATCCCCTTCCACAGTTTAAACTTAAAGACGGAAAGGCCCAAAAAGGTAGTTTTGAAGGGGCTACCAACAAACTATAACATTGAGGAAATAAAAATCACTCTAACATCCGAAGGATTAGATGTAGTCCGGGTTTCTCAACTGAGAAACACAAAAACGAGACTGCCCCTGCCGATCTTCTTAGTCAGCATTAGGCCTACGGAAGACTGGCAGAGGGTATACCGACTGACAAGATTAGGATACTTGGCTGTGAAGGTAGAGGCCTTCAGAGCACGGGGCTTCAAAATCTGCTACCGGTACCAGCATTTCAATCATTCCTCTGAGAATTGTAGCATGCCACCAAAGTGCCTTAAGTGTGCTGAAGAACACTTCACTCGTGACTGCCAAAGACCAAGGACAGAGAAGGCAACGTGTGCTAACTGCAATGGAGATCACCCGGCGAACTTCAGGCAATGCCCGAAGAACCCCTGGAACAGAGAAAAGGCACCGGGGTATGCCCCCCCTCCCCCAAAAAATCAGATACCCCCTTGGAGGCAAAAGGCCCTCGGTCTAAACCCTCAGACACCCCATCAGGGCTCCTCGCACTCTGTGCCACAGGTTAAAAGAACTCAAACTTCAGCACCTACCAGATCGGTGCAAGAGCAGGCCCCTAAACCGTCGACCTCCAGAGAAATGACTGTGGAGGAAGTGAGAATAGCTCATGAAGACATAAATCAGAGGATAGCAATTGATAAAGCCGCCAAAGAGGCAAGAGAAGCAAAACAAAGATTAGAAAAAAAGGTTCAGGAATGGCAGAAAACTAAACGCGCCCGAGAAGAGCTCGCGCAAACACAGCAGTTAGACAAATCGGCTGAAAAAAAACAAAAGACTACCGAGGTCCAAAAGGATACTCACAAAACAGATCAAACCGCGGTTGAGGCTGAGGAAATTGTAGCTGAGACTGAGGAAATGGAAGCTGAGACTGAACTTGCTGATAAATCCAATGATGAAAAGATGGATGAAATCCTCAACCTCGTCAGAGGATTTATCAGTATGTTCAACCTAGACGATATAAAACATCTGTTGATGCAGCTCGCTGAGTTAATTCAAAAAAAGAGCGATCCAATGCAAATGGTCTTTGAGGCTTTTAAATTAATCGCGGAATTTAATAAAAACAGTGAGAAACAAACCCGCCATGAATAGGTCCCAAAAAGAAAGTTTTAAAATAATATTTTGGAATGCGAACGGCATATCTCCAAGAATAAATGAACTTAAGAGCTACGTAAATGAAAATGATGTAGATGCCCTGCTAATCCAGGAAACTAAAGTTAGAGAAATCAAAAAACTAAATATAGCAAACTATAATAGCTATCATACCCTTAGCTCAAATATAACTGCTAGAAATCCCCATGGAGGAACAGCAATATATATTAAAAGTAATATTCCCCACGAGGAAATAAACAACATAAATCTTCAAGGTATAGAAAATACTAGTATAAAAATTAAAATAAATAATGTAAACCCATTTATCCTAACTTCAATATATGTCAAAAACATGAGTGGTATAAATGTAGCTGCGCAGCTGGAACTGCTTTTCTCGCGATATCCAAACACAATACTCGCGGGCGACTTCAATGCACACCACCGAGCGTGGGGCAGCAGGAGAGCCAACAGATACATAGATTGCTAAACACAACAAACACTGACATCATTGCACCGTCGAGACCAACCTGCTTCTCAGGTGCCAATGGCTCATTCATAGACTTTGTCCTAACGAGAAACATAGAATACGCTCACACAATTGATACCCTGGATGAATTCGACTCGGATCATCTACCGGTACTGGTGACATTCGATTTGAACACTCCCCTTCCAGCCTCTCTGGGACAAGAGAGGGTGAACTGGAACGTATTCAAAAGAGCACTTTTCGAGCCGCATTTAGCAGTACCCAACATTATGAGCACGGCGGATATTGACTCTGCCACGCGCACACTCACGACAGAAATCAGGAGAGCTATTGCATCTGCCACAACACATCGTGAGTCATCAAAAATGCCAACACTTTCCCACCATGTCAAACAGTTAGTTAAACAGAGAAATAGAATGCGTAAGACATGGCAGGCTAACAGAGACCCTACCCTTAAAAGGGAGCTTAATAGACTCACGTGTAAAGTCAGTGAAAAAATTGTCGCAGAAAAGCAGCAACAGTATAAAGAATTAATCGAATCCCTTAGCTAGGAAGACGTATCGCTCTGGCAATTCGCTAAAAGACTCAGAAAACCTCAAATTAAACTCCCGCCACTAATAGATGGCGCTAATATTGCGTACTCAGACGAAGAAAAGGCAGAGGCGCTTGCTAGGCATTACGAAAAGCAATTTGAACCAAACCACGATCTAATGTGTCAGGACACCCTAAGAATGGTTAGGCAAACTCTAAACAATTTCAGGAACTCCCCGGTCACGGCTGAGATTAACCCAGCCACCCCGCAAGAAATAGTAGAGATTATCAAAAACCTTAAAAACCGTAAAAGCCCAGGGCACGACAAAATCAGGAATATCGCGGTAAAAAACCTACCCTTAAATATAATATTTTACTTGACCATCTTAATAAATAAAATACTAGAACTAAATTATTTCCCCAAAGAATGGAAGGAAGCGATAATTATAGCGATCCATAAACCTGGTGAGGATGCCTCAATTCCAGCCAACTACAGACCAATCAGTTTGTTGCCGACACTTAGTAAAATTACTGAGAAAATAATTCTTAAGAGACTGAACACGCACCTTAGTGAGAATGACATTATCATTCCGGAGCAGTTTGGATTTCGGCCAAAACACTCCACCACTCATCAATTGCTGAGAGTGGTAGAGTACATTTCTTCTGGTTTTAATAATAAGACACCCACAGCTGCGATTTTTCTTGACATCCAAAAAGCCTTTGATAAAGTGTGGCACTGTGGATTAGCTTACAAATTGATCACTCTAAAAGTCCCTGACGCACTTGTCAAACTTTTAATTTCATACCTAAATAACAGACACTTTCAAGTCAGAGTAAAAAATAACTTATCTACACCCAAGCTCATTAAAAGTAGTGTACCGCAAGGATCCATCCTGGGCCCGACACTCTTTAACATATATCTAAATGACATTCCCAGGACCCCAGACACGGAGCTGGCACTCTATGCAGACGACAGCGCGATACTTGCAAAACACCCTTACGTCTCAGTAATGCACAGACAGCTACAACAACACTTAGACATACTTCAAACATGGCTGAAAAAATGGCGAATAAAATTAAATCCCAATAAATGTCATTGGATTTATTTCTCAAGAAAACGTAAACCTCCGCCTCCTCTGTACATAAACAACCATGCCCTAAAAGCGGAAAAATCTACTAAATACCTAGGTGTAACGATAGACTCCCACCTAACTTGGAAACTGCACGTAACGAACATAATCAAAAAAGCGTATATAACCATAGGAGCCTTATACCCAATGATAGGAAACGGAAATCTAAGTTATCAAAATAAACTCCTAATTTATAAATCGGTCATCTGCCCGGGAATGCTGTATGCAGCACCCGTATGGGGATATGCCTGTAAAACTACCATAGACTTATTAGAGACAAGACAAAACAAAACCCTAAGGATTATAAGGAAAGCCCCTAGATACTTAAGAAACTCGGTAATTAGGAAAGACTTCAAAATAAAAACTGTTAGAGCCCAAATCAAAAAGCTAGCGCTTAAATTCTACAAAAATCTGCCATCTGTCCCAAATGAACTATTATTTAATCTGCATGACTATGATCATCGCAAGGCTAAATCTCGTAAGAGACCCCGCTCGGTACTTAACTTTGATATTCGGTACTAGGAACGTCCCACCTTAATCAGTTGATATTAAAGAAAACTCGCGATCTTTGGTTTTCTACAAAATGTTTAAAATCCTAAAATGCTAGGTTACCCTCAGATCTGCATCAACCCCCCCAAACTGCTTAAACTCTTAATGTGCAACAAACTGCCACACTAGGAGCTAGGTCAAATAATAAAAACAGTAAATCAAAAACCTCGAACCTCCAACTATGGACCAATGAAATAATGTCACAGTATGAAGATAAGAACCACACCTAGAGATTGGAGATTAAAGGCGCTTCGCGCCTGGTGCTCTGTTCTGGACAAAACTCTATATACCCTAAATCACGATGACAGATCTACCCCTCCCCACCTCACGTGAATGTGGATAGTTACATCGTATGGTCAGTGCGGGAAAGATGGGATACTGCTAACAGAGCGTGGTTCTGTACCTGGATATAACTTTAGGCTATATGTCGCGATGGGCTTGGGTTGGGTCGACTGTTTAGAACTGCTCTCCCCGCTATTGTTAACATCTGTGGTGGGGGACAGTTTTTCCGGACTGATAGAATGCTTGTGTTGTTAGATTAAAAAGACACTACTAAATATCATTGTATTCTCAGCTGGGAGAGGCTCTTTTAAAGAAGTTCTTATTAAATTTTAACATGTTTTAAAAAGAATCTTTCATTCATTAGTTTTTTGAATGAAATGATGTTAATTAAATTAATTGATTAAGTATTAAATGTATACCAGGAGCCTGTATACCAGGAGCATGTCAAAGACATGTCAAGGGGTATGTCAAAGCGTACCAAGGGTGTACCAAAGGAGTATGCTGAAAGCATGCTAAGGTCCTACACTATCCCTCCGCTATATCGCGGTTACGAAGCGAACTGTAAGAATATCGTATGATGAGGGGTATGCCAAGAGCATCGAACATGAATTTTAAGAATGTGCCGCTTTTTGCGTTTTTTTCACAAAAAGTTTTCAAAACGTTAAAAAAACAACAAAAATGTTTGTTTTTTCAACAAGTTGAAGTTTTGGAGTTGTTGGATTTCTCTATGGGAATTAACATGGGTTTTCACACTTTTGCGAATTTTTTAGAAAAAAAATGTGGTTTTTCGCAAAAAAGCGGCCAAAAATGTGTTTTTTGAAAAACGCGGAATCGGCCGATTTTTTTCAAACTGTCGGATTTCTCTATGGGAATTAACATAGGTTTTCACACTTTTGCAATTTTTTGAAAGAAAATGTGCGTTTTTGCAAAAATGCGGCCAAAAAAGCGTGTTTTTAGAGTAGCAGAATCGCATGAATTGGGTGTATGGGAGGGGGTGTGTTTCCCCAACCATTCCGGTCTTGGAGTTCAAATTTTCTAAAAATAAATATTTTCAATAAATATTCCCAAAAATAAATATTTTAAATAATCGTGAAAGTACACCTATGTCTAAAATACTTGAGTGTTATGAATCTTGCAAGTTAATGAAAGAAAGCGATAAAATCTTAAATTTAAATAATAGCAGATACCAATGGCTGTATGCATATGTTTTTACAAGTGTATACTACCATAGGAGTATCTTTAAACCAACATGGTTTAATATGTGTGTTATTTTATGCATGCGTTATTTCTTTAAACCAACATGGTTTAATACGTGTGTTATTCTAAGAGGGAGAAACGCCTAATATGTTGATACATATGACACACGCGCTCAGCACAAATCGATGGAAATAAATGGTGAGATAGTTTTTAAAGACGAGACTTTGAAATTGTTTTCGATAAATAAGGTATTTGAGGTTATTTAACGTGTGAATGAACGATACATGCCAATAAAATGAGGAACAAGGCTAAGTTTACAAGTATAGGACTCTAAAGTTTTAATGTTTTAGGGGTAGAACTTGAATTTATAATTAAACATGATTTATACTAACTACTGCAAAGGGAGAAATGCATAGCGAAAGGGGTTATGTGTATATATATATATATATATATAATACATATAACCAACACCCACCGGTGGAATGCAGATCTAAGATAGTATTTTTAGGAGAAGACATGAGATTCTTAAATAAATGGAGTATTTAGAGGCATTTAAAGAGATATAAACATATGATAAGGTAACATCCATAATACACACAACTAATATAGGACAGCGAAAGGAAAACTTTAGTATTGTTTAGAGACCGAACTTCAAATTTTAAGTAAATGTAGGTGTTTGGAAAATTTTTAATGAACTATGTGCGATACACATGTCTCCGATCACAGTTGTGGAAAAGTGATACCGGAGCAGTTTTTAAAGATGTGACTTTAACTTTTTTCAATTAAGTGAAGAATCTACTAAATATTAGAGGGTGCTAGCGCTTACCGAGGGTTTTATGTATAATACACATAAGCAGCATATAACATTAGGAAGGGGATATTAGAAAAATTTTTAAAGATAGGACTTTAGATTTTGGAACTAAATGAGATATCAAGAAACATTTAAAGAGGATGAAAACATCTAATGAGGCGGAATGGGGGTGTACTTACCCAAGATACCCAGCACTGAAATTATTCACTAAGATAAATTTTTTTTAAAGTAAAGACTTTAGAAGTTTCACATAAAAGGCAATTTATACTAGTTTTTAAAGAAATGAAAACGTCCAGCGAGATGACTTAGAATAAATACAACGCCGATATATATAACAGTGAAAAGAAAACTTAAATATTGTTTAAAGACTGCACTTCAAATTTCAAAGTAAATGTACATACCCAGAAACTTTTAATGGACTAGTATAATACACATACTCGATATAACAGTTAAATGACGAGCTAAGAATAATTTATAAGTATGTAACTTTGGATTTTTTTAGTTAAATAGGGATTTCAGCTAATTTTTAGAGGGATAGAAAGGTATACTAAAGGGTGTACAACAAATTTTTAGAAGGGACTTAGGGAATTTGCTAGCTAAATAGGGATTTCCACTACTTTTTAAAGGGATATAAAGACATACTAAAGGGTATACAGCAAATTTTTAGAGGGGACTTTGAGAATTTTTTAGCTAAATAGGGATTTCTACTAACTTTTAAGGAATAGAAACACGTACTGAAGAGTATAGAGCGTAATCATTACTAACACCTAGTGCTAAAATGAGGAATTAGAGTAATATTTTGGGGATGGGACTTTAGATTTTTAAGTAAATGTTGTGTATAAAAACTTTTAAAGTAGCGTAAATACCTACTAAGATGACATATGCGATACACATAGCCAATACATAGTTATTAAATAGGGAAAAGCTAAGATAGCTTTTTAGAATAGCACCTAAAATTTTTTCTAATTAAGCGCAATATATCAGCACTTAAAGCGGACAAATACGAAGATTCAGACGGCATGTGTGATACACATCGCGGACACATAATAGTTAAATGTTAATTTAAGTAAGTTTTTAAGGATAGAACTCTGAATTTTTTGGGTAAATGAGATGTTTAAGAACATTTAAAGAGTCAAAAACACCTAATAAGATAACAGCGAAATGAGGATACTACAAATATTTTAAAGGGGAATCCTTAAAATTTCTAAGTAAATAACCTTTAAAGGGGCGAAAAATATGTAGTGAAGTTGTGTAGATAATACAGATCATCGACATTCTAAAACAGACAAGACATGTCTATACAAGATTAAAAAATGTTGTACGTTAATATAAACATAAATTATTCTATGTAGCAATGTAATACATACCCCAAGATTTATATAAAGTAATCGTGAATCTATTATACTATTCCCATCAGAAATCAGCTAAAATAATAAAATTACCAAGCCGAATAATATATCTAGATACTAAAACACCAACAATCTACATTAAATTGATAAAAATCTTAACTAAATAAAATAATGAAGCTGTAACATACTATAAAAATACTAAGTTTAATAAAATTATAGAATAAAATCATATTAAAGCAAGTACTTACATGTTCAATCCGACTAAAAAATGCTGCATTAGGTGTACGCCAATGAATAATGACAGATATAACATCTCCAGCTTTACCAACTAAAACCAACATATTCGCAGAACAACTTTAAACGCGTCTTAACAGCACGAAATCCACAGCAGAAATGACAAAATCGATACTTGATCGTCACCGACATCCCCTACACGACAAGGTCACATCAAGGTTATATCATGGTTACTGTTAAACTATGGTATATAAAATAGAATCACATGTTAAAAAATAATAGATTTTAATAAAATGATTAAAAAAAATACCTTTGTGATTATGAATGGTCTGTCTATTTTTACCGTGTGTATGTGTGTGTGTGTGTATGTGTATGTGTGTGTGTGTGTGTGTGTGTGTGTATGTGTGTGTATGTGTGTAATTATACCTTAAAAAGCTATATATCTGTAGTATCCCAACAGATACTAATATTTGTTTTACACATTTAGTTAAAACTTTTTCTAATTACACTTAGAATAAGTGAAACTGAAATAAAGTTTTTCTAAGTTTGAAGAACAGATATTAGTGATGAAATATAACTATTTCGGACATTTTTAAAAAGTTTAAAAGTTAGTGCGATAAAATCTCACACAATACTTACTCGTTTCATGTTTAGCAGGTTTTAATACTGGGTGTTGAAATCTAGGTACATGTATGTGCAAAATGGCCTATTCCTATTCAATAGATTTTAAAATGTGTTGGTGTCCTGTAAAAATAATCGAAACTGTACACTCACTTCTAAGTTCTATAATGGTAATAAAATTACGATATGAAAATGGTCAAATGATATTCACTGGCTTTTATTTTATTTAAACTTAAAGCTAAAGTTTTGTGGGTAAAAATATTCGATTCGTTAGCTTGTTAAATTCTAAACTTCGATATTTCAATTACATCCACCACTTTAAAAATGGCCAAATCATATTCAAAGCACAATATCATTAAAAAGATGTATTTTAGATTATGTGTACCAAATCAGACCCTTGAAGTATCCAGTTACTAGAAATATTATTAGAAAAAAATAGGTGGCAACACCTCATAATGCTGACGTCATTATAGATAAGATCTAATTCTTAATAGCGTAATGAGAGTGTATCACTCATTTGGAGTTTGGCCAGCAGCTAGTGAAGACGTTGAATGTGAGTTCTAAGTTTCATTATTATTTTTATAAAAAGAAAAAAAATTCATTTCGTTATTATAATAGTCGTATATGCTGTTAGATTTATTTAAAAAAAATCACATTGCTATATATCAAACACATGCACACACACTTAGAATGGTCGAATCTTGTTCACTTCATTTTAACTAAGTATTACATTCATGTTTTTAAGTGTACAACACTTAAAAGGGTTGAATCCTATTCACTTAACACAATTTTTGTGTTCACTGGAAATCCGTAATCTATTATATTTTTTTTTTGTTTTTAAACATTCAAAATCATTTCGTTATTTTTAAAAAATCACATTGGTATATATCACTTAATACAATGTTAGCTAAGTATTACATTTATGTTTTTAAGTGTACAACACTTAAAAGGGTTGAATGCTATTCACTTAACACAATTTTGAAAATGTGTAACTATACTTGAGTTTAATCAATTCATTTAAAAAAATCATAGTGTCCACTGAATACAATTTTTGTGTTCATTGGAAATCCGTATTCAATTTGTTTTAAAAATCACAACACAATTTTATATTCAATACACCCCGTCCTTAAAAATCTCTGATGAACGGTCAATGTAAAAAAAAAAATTAATTATCTTCATTAAAACATGTATGAGCGTGAAGCTAAAATTATTAAGTCATCGTTCGACAACCTAATTAAAAGATTCATTAACACAAAGACTACATTCAGAGATTAATTTTATTAAAATTCGTCGCATGTATTTCATTCAAGTGGTAATAGATGGCGCCATCATCACCATCTAAAATTTCGTAAATGTCTTCAAGCACTTTCCTAAACATTCCATAAAAACAATAATTACACAACGTTTCAATCATTAAAAAATAATCCCCTTATTAAAATTCAATTATGACTATATTCCATTTTTTTTTCATCATATATTTTATTCATTTATTAAAAATTAATTAAAATCTTAATTCACTCGAACCATCCCCTCGTAGAAGTTCAGAAAATATTCTACGTATCCAACTCCTTTCGCAGGGAAGATATCATTCATTTACCATCTGCTTACAAGTCTCAAACTGTATACTGGTTAAAGCACTGTCCTACGGTGCAAGGGGTCCCCAGTTCGAATCCAGCTCAGTCCAGAACCAATTCTTTCCTTTTAGCCAACACAGTTCTCAAACCTGTCCATAGAGGGCGCCACCAAAATTTCCAAGATGGCCGCCAAGTTCTTCTTCAACCCCACTGTCTGTGTCAGTACATGACGTCAGCCGATAATCGTATCGGGTGACGTCATCCGATAAGATAAGCCGATGACGCCATCCAATAAGATAAGATCAGATAAGCCGATGACGTCATTTGATAAGATCAGATACGATAAGCCGATGACGTCATCTGGACGGCTGTATGGATGACGTCATCCATACCGCTTTGCCGCAAAACCGCTACTTCTTTTCTACTATTAAGTACCACAAAAAATATGGTATATATACGTGTTCACACGACAAACGAGCTAGTTACAAGATCAAAATAAACCATATCATCAACTGGAGAACGAACCTATCTAGAAATATCTTTCGGTATACTGTCCTACCGCCACGAGAAAGTCTCTGAACAGGGTTGCCGCAAGTAGACGAGTCGAAGAAAGGAGGGAGAAAGGCTTAAAATCGACTGCAACATTTGGCAAATCAAGCGCACTTCGTTAAGCGGAGAATCCGTTTCGTTTATCATGATGTACTAAAAGAAAATAGTAGATGTTTTTTATCCGACAGTTAAACAAAATTTTTCGTATTAAATGACATTAAATTATAAATTAACTTAAAAATTCCTCGTCATCTATACTCAGAAAATAATTTGGTATTATAGGCGACAGCGGCTACGAGAAGCCGTCAATCTATTAGAACAAAGTAGTTTTAGATATTTTCTTTTAGGTTCGGGCGATTCTGGGAGAGAAAAGCTTACAATTTAAAACTAGAATTTATATCATTTTGTTTAAAACTAAATTTCGAATTAAATGAAAATTATTACAGTTTTCAATCAGCAAGTTACACAATTATTAGGCAGCAAAAAGGAAAAAATAAATGATAAATAAGCAAAATTATGACTTATTCATTATATTATTCATTCTTTTCATATTTTTCAATCAATTATAAAATATTTATTCACATTCATTGGAATAACTATTATCTACTATGTCCGAATCACTTAAAATGTTTTTACTTGAAGAAGAGTCTGAATCGCTATCTGACAGATTTCTCACTAATTTCTTCACAATATCTTCTATCGGTCCATCTTTCTTCCAATAAATATTCTCTATTTTTTCAATGTGTTTGTTTACAGTGTTTTTTCCATTCATTTTGTGTTACTTTTAAAATAGTTTCTTTAAGCAATACTTGTAAATTGTTCAAATAGATAAAATACTAATCTCAGTGTCATTAAGCGATTTCCCCTCACGTTTTATTTTTTTAACTGATGACGCTGAAACCTCTATCGCTTCCGCAGTTCTCTTCATTGCATTTGAAATTGGTATTTTTAAAGAATTTGCGGTTTTTCTTCTTCAAAAAATGCCGTAAGATTGTGGACTATTGCCCATGCTTGCGAATGCAAAGTCTTTCCACTTTTAAATGTAGTCATTTTTCAACTAGACAAAATCCACAAAGTGTTCAACACAGTACAAGTTACTTCACAGCTTTAAAAATCACAAAATGCGAGCGCCTAGTATTGACCCCAGTGCAAAGCGAAATGCGGCGACTTTCGTCGGTTCTGTCTGCGCCAAATCGAAAAAAGCGCTTTCCGTCACACCTAAAATGCAGTGGAATAACCTGTTTCCATAGCGACCGCCACCAAAACGTCTGCTGTCTGGGGACTTTCTCGTGGCGGTAGGACAGTATTCTCTTTGGGTCATTTCAAGAGAAATCTGGTATGTAACACTTTAATGAAGGATTGCATTTCCCGTAACAATGGAAAAATATTAGAGGCTATTAATAAGAATTAACCTATTAACTTCTTGAAGAAATATTATAATTCTTTTTTCAACGATAAACACGTAACCAATGCATTCCAGAGGGATTTTACTGGATTGAGAAAGTTACTGCAGATCTGTTGTAGACCTACACAAGCGTACTGTGTCTTACTTAAAGCAGTATTTTATGGTTATTCACTTGTTCCCATCTTGACCTTTATTCTCGGTCTCTCTGTCTCTCCACGGATGGGTGCTTCTGACTATGCACATATGGGGTATCAGCCTTTGCAATGCAACGGTTCCGTGAGCGTTGTCCGGGCTGTAAAAGCTGCTTTAAATGGGAATGAAGAGACGCAATCCTCCTCTATCATTAGTTGCATTGCATTTGGTTTCCCTTTCTTTTCTTTATCTTTTTATTCATATTTTTACTTGGGATAGAGAGCTGAATTTGCGCCTTTTCCTTGGTGGTATTGGATTGTAATGGGAATTATACTGTAAACCTTCTGCACGTTGTCATGTATGCGTATGTATATATATATATATATATGCATATATATATATATATATATATATATATATATATATATATATATATATATATATATATATATATATATATATATATATATATATATATATATATATATATATATTTGCTTATTACAAGATCACAGTTTTTAAATTTAAAACTAAATCAATTTCATTATAATAATACAACTACTAATTCTTATTGTGTTATCTCTTTCAAACATCCTATATATAATTCTCTAAATTTTGGACATCTGTTTAACAAGTTTAAACATTTATTGCCTATTGGAGATTTATGTGTTTCAAAGACATTCAAATACAACACGCATATTGGTAGGTCTATATTTAATTATAATGAAGTTTCACAATCGCTCTCTATTGATCATTATTCTCAGTCAATTGTAGATAGTGAATGTACTTTTAAATTAAACAAATTTGCTAAATTTCTAAATCCAGACTTGGGGCACATAGTTACAGGAGATTTAGACATTGTTAGTGACAATGTGTTAAGAACCATTATGTCATTTGGCACTGAATTTAGGATACCTTCTTGTAATAATTCTTTTAAAGTTTTAAAATCAATTAATCTAGATCTTGATAAATATATATATAAATTAGCTTGTAAATACGCTCTGCCATTAGAGGCATTTAATATGTGGAAATTTACTATATTAGAATCAATTAAAAATGCTATTAGAGATATTAAATTGTCTAGATCTTTATATAATATTGATAATATTAAACATTCCATTAATGATTTACAAAGATCCTTTGTTATCACCTATGTTGATAAAGCCTTTAATAATTATGCTATTATCTGTAAAAAATTTTATATTCAATTTCTGTTAGATTATTTAAAAAATAATAGTCTTTTCAAACCTGATTTACATTCCATCAATAGTATTAAATTGAAAATTATCAATATGTATAGTGATTTAAATATTAAATATAAATATCTTAAATTTCCTTATATAGTGCTTATTCCAAAATTTCGTAAAAATCCTATTAAATTTAAAACAGTTACTAGTGGACATAATACTTACTCTACTACTGCGAGTAAATTATTACTGAATTCTTTAAATCTAATAAATAATAGTTTAAGCCAGACTAGCAATAATAACCATATTCTAAATAATAGTAAAGAATTAAAGAATAAATTAGCATCTCTTAGAAAAATAATAGGATTTCAAACTTTTGATTTTAAAGATCTTTTTAATAATATTAAGATATCTGATCTATATGATGTAATTTTAGCTCTATATAATGCTTATATTACACATCTTTCAAATCAAATTAAATTTATAAATTTTCCTAAACGTCTTCACTTTGTTATTTTCAATAATTACATTTTTCAAGGAAATAAATTATACTTACAAGAAGTCTCAGATGTTCCACAGGGTGGCTGCAGTAGCAGTATGCTAGCTAATTTATACCTTTATCATTATGAAAAGTCATTTACTTCAATAGATTATACTTTTTACAGATATGTTGATGATTTGATTTGCTTAGTACATACAGAAAGTTATCTCATAGATATAGATTACTATCCAGACAATTTGGAATTAATTCCTAATCAAGCTACTATTAGTAAAATGTTAATTTTTTGGATTTAAATCTTTTTACTGATCCTTCTAATAGAATTGTTACAAATTTATATGATAAAAAAGACTTTTTTAATTTTAATATTAGTAAAATCTTTCTATTTAATTCCTGTAACTCGATTCAATTGTTTAGAAATATTATACTCAATCAGCTTTTTAGAATTTATAGATTATCTGATAAAAAATTTCATGCTATGCATATCAATAATCTCAAAATTACTAGCAATTTATATAAATATCCCTCTTATTTAGTAAATAGTATTGTTAAAAAATTTAAAATAGCTGGATTTTTATAATTCTTTTCATAGTATCATATAATTCTATTCATAGTATCTTATATTAGCCATACATCTCCATTCTCTTGTATTTTTTTTTGCATTCTCTTCCACTTCAGCATTACTATTATTTGCCCCTCCTTTTAGTAGCTCTTTTTATATATTAATACTTTTTCTTAACATTTCGCTTAACTGTTTTTCAATTCTTATGAATGGCAACAGTAAGTGTTTTTTTATTTTTTCTTTACGAATGGCAACACTGGTCTCTTTTATCAGTGTTCCCGGTATCGACTCGATTGTACTTACGCTGTGCTTTTACCAGGTATTCATTTTTTCTTTTTTATTCCTCTTTTATGTATGTCGTCCAAGTAGAAATAGTTTATAGATATAATCTATCTATTTCTTCAGAAACATACATTTTTGTGTTTACTTCTTCAAAAAACTTGGACATGATTAGATTTTTGTAGAGGTTAACAATTCATGATTTAGGCTTAGAGCCTCGTCCACGTGTATAACGTTTGTGCTTGATTTCGTTTGTTATACTTTTTTCGATTCCATACCTATGTATTATGATATTTTTCATTGACTTGTTGATTCGATATTTATTTTATTTATTTATTTTTTTCCATTTGCTTGAGGATTAGTTGATTTCTACTTTTATTTTGTAAGCCAGTTAGATAGTTGAATTTAGTTTAAGTTTTTCTTTTTTTGTTTCCATACCTTTGAATTTTGTTGATTTTCTGTAACTTGATAGCTTGTGTTTTGCATTTTTTAACCATTTGATTGATGATTTGCTGTATTATATTTTATTCTGTGGGTGTTTTTAAAAAGTTAGGTTTATCGTGTTACATCTTCTTACTTTTCGTTCATTGGATTTTCAAACTACTATTATTATTAATATTATTATTATTATATATATATATATATATATATATATATTATATATATATATATATATATATATATATATATATATTCAAAAAGAAAAGAGGTATGGATGGAAACAATATACCAAAAGATGCCCGGGGGGAGTTGTGACCCCCTCACCCCGGTTAAGCATGCTTTGCGTCGCGACAACACTCCCGGAGAGCCGGTATATTGTAAAAAAGAATACGAATGTATCAAATTGTAAGATGTAAATAGACAACATACACAAACAAATATAAGATATAATTGTCGAGATCCAGCCCTATCGAAATTCATCAACAGTAAATGTTTGAAATATATTTAAAAAGTGTTTGAATAAAGTTTGAAACATGTTCACAAGTATAAATTATCAAAATTACTTAGCTTCTACTTAAAGAAGACTTTAAATATTGACACATAATAGAACAATAATAACAAAGTCTATTTCTATAACCATATACCTGAATGACAATCAATAGCATATTACATGCAGATGTACATCAATATTGTTTCATACAAGACGATGCAAATCTTCCATAACGTATTATACAATAGACCCTATTCAAGAGGTCCCGTATCAGTTATCACACGCTTTACCTGTGTTCCGGCCATCCAAATGGTTTCTCTAAGTCCTCGGACGAGACGGATGGTCTGGGCTTTCGACGCTTTACCTGTGACAATCCAGTATGTATATTGCCATCAGTTTTATTTAAATATAAACGGTAACTATCGGTTACAGTTATTTTATAAAATTTGTAGATAGTGTCACTTAAAAAATACTTGGAAGATCGATATTTATGCGATTATCGTTTCCTACAAAACACCATCTCACAGGGTTTTCCCAAGTATTTTTTAAGTGACATTATCTACAAATTTTATAAAATAACTGTAACCGATAGTTACTGTTTATATTTAAATAAAACTGATGGCAATATACATACTGGATTGTCACAGGTAAAGCGTGTGATAACTGATACGGGACCTCTTGAATAGGGTCTATTGTATAATACGTTATGGAAGATTTGCATTGTCTTGTATGAAACAATATTGATGTACATCTGCATGTAATATGCTATTGATTGTCATTCAGATATATGGTTTTAGAAATAGACTTTGTTATTATTGTTCTATTATGTGTCAATATTTAAAGTCTTCTTTAAGTAGAAGTTAAGTAATTTTGATAATTTATACTTGTGAACATGTTTCAAACTTTATTCAAACACATTTTAAATATATTTCAAACATTTACTGTTGATGAATTTCGATAGGGCTGGATCTTGACAATTATATCTTATATTTGTTTGTGTATGTTGTCTATTTACATCTTACAATTTGATACATTCGTATTCTTTTTTGCAATATACCGGCTCTCCGGGAGTGTTGTCGCGACGCAAAGCATGCTTAACCGGGGCGAGGGGGTCACAACTCCCCCCGGCCATCTTTTGGTATATTGTTTCCATCCATACCTCTTTTCTTTTTGAAAATATTTTAATCCTCTTTTTAGTGCAGCTTTGCGCCTTTTAAGTGTGATTTCAGATGATTTTGTAATGTTGTATTTCACGGTGTTTTCATATTATATATATATATATATATATATATATATATGTATGTATATATATATATATATAAATATGTATATATATATGTATATATATATGTATATATATGTATATATATATATATATGTATATATATATATATATATATATATATATATATATATATATACACATACATATATATATATATATATATATATATATATATATATATATATATATATATATATATATATATATATATATATATATATACACATACATATATACACATACATATATATATATATATATATATATATATATATATATATATATATATATATATATATATATATATATATATATATATATATATATATATATATATATATATATATATATATATATATATATATATATATATATATAAATTGAAATTTTTAATCGAAAACCATGCATGCAAACTACGGTAAGTACAAAAATGTCCATCTCTGGCATACCTGTTACAGAAAAGTAACTATAGACCAAGTATATATATATATGTGTGTGTGTGTGTTTGTGTGTTTTCAATATCAAAATCGCACATAGACGAATTGAACTGTAAAGTTCCGCCTGAAGAGAACAAACAATTTTATCATTTATCTGTGGCCATACATCGAAGTGACGTCAGACAAAAAGACAAAAAGATTCAGTGAACTTAAGTGACACTAAATCTGTGGGAACTGCGCCCGACGTATATATCGTGTGGTAACCCCCCCCCCCCCTGGCAGTTCATTATGGTGAATATGAGCGCGTTCTAACACCTATGATATTAAATGTACGGAATCGTTAAAAACTCAGATCTTGTGAACAACAGCGCCACCAAATACAAACTATATTGTGTACAGATTGTGATGCCGATTTTCCAAATATAGCCCTTTCGGATCCCCTCCTGTTCTCTACGCTGCATGATAAAGGAATCAAAATATCAAAATAGTTTATATTGAAACTGTATCCATCTAATGGCACATATGTTGTTGAAAATATGAAAAGTAAAACTTTGAAGAATTTTTATTGAATATATTAAAAGATTAATTTGATATTAAAATTAGAAGAAGCAGATGTATTATTTCTTCATTTTGATTGTAATAAAAAGAGAACTAAACACTTTGGAACATGAAAGTATGAGAAGCAATTCAAACATAATAAGTTAAGTAATATAATTAATAATTTCATTAACTAATTTATCTTATAAAAATATAAAATTAATTAGTATAATTAAATATTTAATTATAATTAATTAAACAATTCTAATATTATTTTGAGCACAAATCAAAATTTGAGGGTCTTCACCAGATCCAAAATAAAAATTAATATGATTCTAATGTTTAATGCTCTGAACAACCGAACCTAATTTCATTCGATTTCCTAGAGGTTTTTTTTTCCAATTATTATCCCGGTCACAAACAGACACACACGTGATTAAATAATTGCAAATAGCTGTCGATTTGCATTGAGGGTAGATCAAAACATGCAGATCTAACAAAACGAATGGTCAGATGTTTTATACCATCATAGGACTTTCAATTTACATATACTGTATTCATTATAGGGAAAAGAAAAGCTCGAAACCTAGAGGTCAGAAAATATTATCCTCTGTATAATAATCGGTAAAGTTGGCATATGTTTGATAACAGTGATTTATCATATATGAAAAGCTGTATCGAGGTGCATTTACACCCCGTCTGGCTAACCAAACGGCTGCTCATGTCATCGGACCAGTCGGACGGTCTGGGTTTTCGACCCTCTGGCTAAGCCATTCTGAATTGCTCACTTGACGCACTGGTGTAGTCAGAATTACCATATGTTCCACAGATCATCTTAACAACATACTAAAATGCCATTTTGATAAAGGCAATTTTACGGCAGGTATCGTGCACACTTACAGACAGAATGAACAAAGTCATAAACACTTTTCAACTATGTTATAAAAGCACGAAACTTTGCGATCAGAAAATATCAGCATCTGTATAACAAATAGTAAAGTTACCGTATGTTTGTTAACAGTAATTCATTATATGTGAAAATTTTCATCGATGTGCTTTTACATGTGCTTTTACACCCCCTTCGGCTTCCGGCCATCCAAACGGTTGCTCTAAGTCCTTGGACGAGCCGGATGGTCTGGGCTTTCGACCCCCTTCGGCTTGTCCTTCCGAGAGGTTGGTGGTAGGGGAAGGAGGGTACGGTCCCTGTGGATGCCTCCCCCACTGGGTTCCGGTCTAAATTGGGTGGCACTTCCCGGCCGTCCATACAGTTACCTTACACCTTTCTGGTAGGTCGGACGGTCTGGGTCTCAACAACAACAACCCCCTTCGGCTTTGCTCATGTCCCTGTTGACGAGCCGGTCGGTCTGGGTCTTCAACCCCCTTCGGCTACCGACCGTCCAAACAGTTACCTTACACCTTTCTGGTAGGTCGGACGGTCTGGGTTTCAACAACCCCCTTCGGCTACACCGGTTCTCGTTAGATCACCGAAATCACTTGGGTATTAATACTTCGGTGGGTGACCACCTGGGAACACCGCTTGCTGTTGGCACATTTCGGGCGCGGTAGCTCAGTGGTTTGCGCGCTGGATTTGCACGCTGCCACAACTGCCGCCTTGTTCATGCGGAGTACGATCACGATAAACATGTAGGTCCGTAAGTCCTTCCGAGAGGTTGGTGGTAGGGAAAGGAGGGTACTGTCCTTGCCCTTGAGGGTACTGTCCCTGGATGCCTCCTCCAATGGGTTCCGGTCTAAATTGGATAGCACTTCCCGGCCGTCCGAACAGTTACCTTAAACTATTCTGGTAGGTCGGACGGTTTGGATCTTAACAACATCAACAACAACAACCCCCTTTGGCTAGCCAACGGTCCTACCGTGCTGAAAACACCGGTTCTCTTTAGATCACCGAAGTCAAACAGCATCGGTCGCTGTTAGTACTTGGGTGGGTGACCACCTGGGTACACTGCGTGCTGTTGGCAAATTGCGGGCGCGGTAGCCTTGTGGTTTGCGCGCTGGATTTTGCACGCTGCCACAACTGCCGCCGTGTTCATGCGGAGTACGATCACGTTAAACATGTGGGTCCGTAAATCCTTTCGAGAGGTTGGTGGTAGGGGAAGGAGGGTGCGGTCCCTGGGAATGCCTCCCCCACTGGGTTCCGGTCTAAATTGGGTGGCACTTCCCGGCCGTCCAAACGGTTACCTTACATCTTTCTGTTAGGTCGGACGGTCTGGGTCTCAACAACAACCCTCTTCGGCTTCCAGGACGCGGTAGACCAGTGGTTAGCGCGCGGGAGTTGCAATCGTTAGGCTCGAGTTCGATTCCCGACGCTGCTAAATTTGCCTTCGTGTTCACGGAGAGTACGATCACATTAAACATGTGGGTCCGTAATTCATTACGAAAGGTTGGTGGTAGGGGAAGGAGGGTACGGTCCGAGTAGATGCCTTCCCCGAATGGGTTACGGCTTAAATTGGGTGGCACTTCCCGGCAGTCCAAACAGTTACCTTACACTTCTTCAATTTACTTCCCTCTCACTAAAAGCAGTCATCTTAATCTTTAACTCCTCTCTAACAATTAATTTTAAATTTAAAACTTCATCGTCTATTTTTATTGATGTTTTGCTTCCCTCTGGCAAATTTTTGTCAATCGGGAGCCTTTATTTCCCTCCTCATGATGATTTTTCAACTCTATTATCAGAACTCTCCCCCTATGACTTTCTTAATGCTGATACCCTTCTCCTGGGAGACTTCAATGCCAGGGCCCGGATGTGGGGATATGGTTTCACCGACCAGAGGGGACTTGACCTGACTCTTCATTGATCTGACTCAAAATTGTGCCCTCTATTTCATTCGAAAGAAAAAACCAAAAATTTCAAATTTTTCCTTGTGGAACAAGGACTTAACCAAATTTCGAAACTTTGTCACCGCCCTTGCTATAAGGATCAAATCACTTGAAAGGAACTCTGCCCCCCTGATTATTTTCAAACCGGCAAAAATTCTTTTCAAACGTAATCGGGCAAAATACAAAAAATTAATTAAAAAAACTCGACTGGATTCTTGGAGAAAATACTGTTCCAGCTGTAATCAAACCTTTGGCTCCCACTTCAAATTCTCATTTCAAAAAATAAGAAATTTAACAATTTAAACCTTCATTTCCCTGATTTCCCCTCTCTTAGTCACAATGATAAACTTAAACGTCCTTTGGATCACCACTTTAAGGAAGATTCAGACTTTCTCAGTTTTCCAACTTTTTCTCTTCCTGATGCTGGGTTGGGAATGGTATTTGATGAAGAACTCCTCTCTGTAATTCAACAACTTGAAATCGGGTAAAGCTCCAGGACTTGATCTCCTGGACTTTACGATTTGGAAACACCTTTTTAAATTTTTTCCCTCCCTCTATTCTAAATCCATTAATCTCTGTTTAAAATTCTGTCACTTCCCGTCCTGTCTCAAAAATGCAAACATTTTATTTTTCAACAAACCTGGTAAAAATCCCTCCCTTGGCTCCTCCTATCGGCCCATCTCTCTCCTTCCTACTTTTGGTAAAATATTAGAAATTTTTTTTATTCATAACCTCAACTTTTGGTTGTCGACTGAGGGGGTTCTCCATCCTTTTCGGTTTAGTTTGAAAGAGCTCACATGCTGTGAGGATGCTGCTCACAAGCTGATTGAATCCATTACAATTCACAAATCTAAAAATTTTGTTTCTTTAACCACCGTAGACATCTGCGGGGCTTTTGACAGTCTAAACTGGAGAATATTCCCACAAGCCTTTTCTAATATTAATCTACCATCAACTTTTCAATCTTTTCTTTTTTCATATTTATTTAATAGGCAAATTTCTTTTACCGACAACAATGTCCAACTTAATAGAACAATATCCCTGTGGAGCATTTATTTGCCTTAATGCCATCCTTAAACTTAATAACGACATTTATCACATTCAAGCCTTCGCGGATGATCTTGCGGTGGTTACCCACGGAGTTAATCTGAAAACCCTTCGCCTTAACACCAATAACTTGCTAAATTTAATTTCCTTTGCCCTCACAAGTCTTAAACTCACTATTTCTCCCGAAAAATGTAGAGCCATTGTCTTCAACAAAATTAGATCAAAAATTCGTAATAGACCCTCCTTTAAAAATTTGAATGATAAAATCCCTACCTCCCGTTCTCTCACTTTTTTAGTAATAACTATAGATGATAATCTAAAATGGAGTACTCATATCTTTAACCTTAAGGAGAAATGTTACAAGATCGTCAACACCTTTGGGCGGGTGTCTGGCAATAACTGGGGGGTAGAAAAATATTTCTTAAAAGTTTGGTATCTAACGGTAATTGAAAAATCTATTGTTTATGGTGCGGGAATCTGGGGTCATGCTTTAACGGGGGCTCAGGTTAAAAAACTTCTCTCCCTTCAAAGAATCTTTCTTTTAAAAATTTCTTCCGGTTTTCGGACCACTTCTAACATTTCTCTTTACTCCATTACAGGTATTCCCCCATTCATATTGTAATCAATACCAACTATAAAAAATATGCCTTTTGGAAACTACGTACAAACCACTGCTCAAATTTGCCCATTCCTTCCCCCTCCCTCTTTGACTCTATAATCGCCCTTTATCTTCAATTTCTCCTACTCTCCGTATAGTAAACCTCGCTCCCCGTCCTCCCTCCTCTTTCTCTCATTTTAATGTTTACACAGATGGCTCCTCTATTGATAACAACACCGGTATAGCCATCTGTATTTTCAACCACGATATACTACAAGATACATACACATTTAAACTCGCCGATGGGAACACAGTTTTTCAGGCAGAAATAGCTGCCATTAATTTTGCTATAAATTGGGCCTCAACCAATAATACTAAAATTAATATATTCACAGATAGCCTCTCATTTCTTTCGGCTTTTAACTCTATTAAAAACAAATCCAACTACCTTTCAAAAATTAAACTAAATGCAATTGCTAATAAAAATCTTATTAATATCCGTTGGGTTAAGGCCCACTTTGACATCTCGGGAAACGAGGCTGCTGATAAGTACGCCAAACTTGCTGCCTCTTCTGGTTCTCCCTTGTCCTTTTCCCTTCTTAAGAAATTTTGTAAAATTAATATTACTCAACATTGGCAGAATTATCTAAATTCTTATATTTCCCCTAGGACTCATGATCCTGCTAGAATTTCTTCCTTTCTTCCCCGTGTAAACCCTTCCCTCCAAATTACCAACAAATATTTAATATACTTTTTAACTGGGCACGGTCCCTTTTTAGATTATTTATTTTATTTTAAACATGAATCTACCTCCTGTTGCACCTGTGGCTTTTTCGGCGATGTCGACCATTTTGTCTTTTCTTGCCCCCATACTAAACTTTATCACTTATCTAAACCTTCCCCTGCCAATTGCGCAGCCTGGTTCTCGAGAGTCAGTTCTAACATTTCTTCTATTGAAAAAATTAAAAACTGTGTTCTCATCGCTAGAGAAGCATTTCTAACCAAATTACATGATCGGCTTATGAGCATTTTCCTGTTCTTCTTTGGTCGGTGTTTCCTTACCTTCCATTTTCCCTGGAGGTGTTATCCCCTTTGTTTTCTTGGGTCCTTTTTGGGCCTTCCTTGTTTTGTGTATTTTTCGTGGTGTATGTTTCGTGTATTTAGTTTTTTCTGTGTGTTTTTTGAGGTTTTTGCGTTTTGTATGTTTTGTGCTCATGTTTGCCTCATTGTTCACCATAACATGTTACTCTCATCTTTTATTATATGTTACCCAACTTCAATAGTGTTATCCATTCTTTTAAACATATGTTCCTCACTGTGGAACTATCAGACAGCCGTGAGGACCTGATCTACCACAAGGCTAACAGGTTCGTTACCCCCACGACTGATAGTCGCCAACAGACGAGCAAGCTAAGGTCCAGGAGAACAGGGTGACGTGGAAGTTACCAGACGCTGCACCAAAGATGGACATAACGCCGAGAATAGAAGAATCAGTTTCTGGACCCAAGACCACACACACCCCACCCCCAGGAACAGCAGCAAGAAGCAGCAGCAGCACAGACGACCCCCGAGGAGCTTCCCCAAGAAGAGGTCGACTAGGCTGATAGAAAAGCCCCAACTCCTGAGGGGAGAAGGGGCACCATGCAGCGGGAAACGATAGATGTCGATTGCAGTGACCATCCAGAAGTGCCGAGGAATATTGCCGGTTTAATGGCAAGCCAGAAGATTTGTTCTTTTTGCTGAGGTTTCCGACTTTCTACCCTTCGGTAGTTATGCAGAGGCAGTATACAACTTAAAGAGGCGCTGTCGTAACCCGGATCTATACCTGTACTGCCAGGTTAGCTTAACCTAATTATAAACCTAATGGAAAGAGGAAATCTAAAACTAAACAGAGGAAGAGAGAAGAGAAAGGGGGCTATCGAAGGGCGAGGGGACTGCCCAAAAAGAGCGTGATGACCCAAGAGGACGGCGAACCCAGAAGGGAACGAAATTCCGGGGACGAAGAGACCCTCACCTACGACAAAAAGATAAACCGGCACAGAGGGAAAGTCCACCGTGTAGACAAAGTAACCAAAAAAAAAGGAAGGAGGCCACTAGAGGCCAAAAAGAGATAGAGGGAACTAATCTAAAGAAGAAGCGGTCAGATGCCTTAAGGCAAAGGGGACCGAAAGATAAGGGCAGCTAAGCAGAATAACTAAGATACATACTAAACAGGCGCGGTAAGCAAACCCGACTTACTGAGAGAGGATCCCAAGGAGTACATGAAAGGGAAAAGTTAAGGGGCGGGGTACAACGGACGGGCAAAAGGGCGGGCCGAAGTGACCTTCGCGAACGACTAACTGCAGGAGGCTTCTTTTCTTTCTTCTACCTGAAAAGAAAGGGGAAGAAGAGGCATACATAAAAAAGTTCTGGGAGGTGATGCGGGAAGCTGAAAGAGAAATGCATTAGACCTGAAATAGAAGTGGCATAATAAACAATATTGCAGAGGAAGTACACAAAAGGGGGTCTAAACCCCAGAAAAGCAAGGCCAGGACAATCCCCCGGCAGCGCGATAAGACCAAACATAGCAGCCACCACTAGGGTGGGAAAGGGAGCGGGAACAGTACCCCTGCTGACACGATCGAAGTGCATATGTACGACGACCTGCGACTAAGACCTCTGCTAGGCCAATGCCGTCTTCTATTGGGAACCCGTTAGACAACAACTATAATTCACACCAATGAGATTAACCCGTTAGACAGAAACTATAATTCACACCAATGAGATTACACACTGGGACAATACCCCAGGACCAAATTACTAAGAGAAAGAAGAGAGTAGAGGGACCCACTTAGGCTGAAAAGGATAGTTTAGCCTTTGAGGGAGAAGAGGAAGGCAGAGGAAGAGAAGAGAGGTAAAAGCGGGAAAGAAAATCCTACGAGAGTAGGAGACATAGGAGAAGATGATTCTCCCAAGACGGAGTGTCGCACGGGAGTAGAGGCTCTCTCCGAATCATGGTGGGAACTTCCTTCCACCGATTCCCATCCTCATCCTCCCAGAGTCAATCACTGTGGAACTATCAGACAGCCGTGAGGACCTGATCTACCACAAGGCCAACAGGTTCGTTACCCCCACGACTGATAGTCGCCAACAGACGAGCAAGCTAAGGTCCGGGAGAACAGGGTGACGTGGAAGTTACCAGACGCTGCACCAAAGATGGACATGACGCCGAGAATAGAAGGATCAGTTTCTGGACCCAAGACCACACACACCCCACCCCCAGGAACAGCAGCACAGACGACCCCCGGGGAGCTTCCAAAAGAAGAGGCCGACTAGGCTGAAAGAAAAGCCCCAACTCCTGATGGGAGAAGGGGCACCATGCAGCGGGAAACGAGAGATGTCGATTGCAGTGACCATCCAGAAGTGCCGAGGAATATTGCCGGTTTAATGGCAAGCCAGAAGATTTGTTCTTTTTGCTGAGGTTTCCGACTTTCTACCCTTCGGTAGTTATGCAGAGGTAGTATACAATTTAAAGAGGCGCTGCGTAACCCGGACCTATACCTGTACAGCCAGGTTAGCTTAACCTAACTATAAACCTAATGGAAAAAGGAAATCTAAAACTAAGATAGAGTAAGAGAGAAGAGAAAGGGGGCTAACAAGGGGCGAGGGCACTGCCCAAAAATAGCGTGATGACCCAAGAGGACGGCGAACCCAGAGGGGAACGAAATATCGGGGACGAAGAGACTCTCACCTAAGACAGAAAGAAAAACCGGCACAGAGGGAAAGAAATCGTGAGGACAAAGTAACCAAAACAGACTACAGCCAGGAAAGAAAAAAAAAAGAAGAAGGCCACTAGAGGGCTAAAAGAGAAAGGGGGAACTGATCTAAAAAGGAGGCGGTCAGATGCCTTGAGGCAAAGGGGACTGAAAGATAAAGGCAACTAAGCAGAATAACTAAGATACATTCTAAACAGGCGCGGTAAGAAAACCCGACTTACTGAGAGAGGATCCCAAGGAGTACCTGAAAGGGAGAAGTTAAGGAGCGGAGTACAACGGACGGGCAAAAGGGCGGGCCGAAGTGACCTTCGCGAACGGCTAACTGCAGGAGGCTTCTTTTCTTTCTTCTACCTGAAAAGAAAGGGAAAGAAGAGGCATACATAAAAAGTTCCAGGAGGTGATGCGGGAAGCTGAAGGAGACATGCATTAGATCTGAAATAGAAGTGGCATAATAAACAATATTGCAGAGCAAGTACACAAAGGGGGTCTACGCCCCAGAAAAGCAAGGCCAGGACATTTCCCCGGCAGCGCGATAAGACCAAACATAGCAGTCACCACTAGGGTGGAAAAGGGAGCGGGGACAATACCCCTGCTGACACGATCGAAGTGCTTATGTACGACGACCTGCGACTAAGACCTCTGCTAGGCATATGCCGCCTTCTAATGGTAACCCGTTAGACAACAACTATAATTCATACCAAAGAGATTAACCCGTTAGACAACAACTATAATTCACACCAATTAGATTACACACTGGGACAATACCCCAGGACCAAATTACTAAGAAAAAGAAGAGAGTAGAGGGACCCACTTAGGCTGAAAAGGATAGTTTAGCCTTTGAGGGAGAAGAGGAAGGCAGAGGAAGAGAAGAGAGGTAAAAGCGGGAAAGAAAATCCTACGAGAGTAGGAGACATAGGAGAAGATGATTCTCCCAAGACGGAGTGTCGCACGGGAGTAGAGGCTCTCTCCGAATCATGGTGGGAACTTCCTTCCACCGATTCCCATCCTCATCCTCCCAGAGTCAATCACTGTGGAACTATCAGACAGCCGTGAGGACCTGATCTACCACAAGGCTAACAGGTTCGTTACCCCCCACGACTGATAGTCGCCAACAGCAAGCTAAGGTCCAGGAGAACAGGGTGACGTGGAAGTTACCAGACGCTGCACCAAAGATGGACATAACGCCGAGAATAGTTGAATCAGTTTCTGGATCCAAGACCACACACACCCCACCCCCAGGAACAGCAGCAAGAAGCAGCAGCAGCACAGACGACCCCCGGGGAGCTTCCCCAAGAAGAGGCCGACTAGGCTGAAAGAAAAGCCCCAACTCCTGAGGAGAGAAGGGGCACCATGCAGCGGGAAACGATAGATGTCGATTGCAGTGACCATCCAGAAGTGCCGAGGAATTTTGCCGGTTTAATGGCAAGCCAGAGGATTTGTTCTTTTTGCTGAGGTTTCCGACTTTCTACTCTTCGGTAGTTATGCAGAGGCAGTATGCAACTTAAAGAGGCGCTGTCGTAACCCGGACCTATACCTGTACTGCCAGGTTAGCTTAACCTAATTATAAACCTAATGGAAAAAGAAAATCTAAAACTAAGAGAGAGTAAGGGAGTAGAGAAAGGGGGCTAACAAGGGGCGAGGGCACTGCCCAAAAATAGCGTGATGACCCAAGAGGACGGCGAACCCAGAGGGGAACGAAATACCGGGGACGAAGAGACCCTCACCTACGACAAAAAGATAAACCGGAACAGAAGGAAAGAAATCGTGAGGACAAAGTAACCAAAACAGACTACAGCCAGAAAAAAAGAAGAAGGCCACTAGAGGGCAAAAAGAGAAAGAGGGAACTAATCTAAATAAGAGGCGGTCAGATGCCTTGAGGCAAAGGGGACCGAAAGATAAAGGCAGCTAAGCAGAATAACTAAGATACATACTAAACAGGCGCGGAAAGCAAACCCGACTTACTGAGAGAGGATCCCAAGGAGTACTTGAAAGGGAAAAGTTAAGGGGCGGCTACAAAGGACGGGCAAAAGGGCTGGCCGAAGTGACCTTCGCGAACGGCTAACTGCAGGAGGCTTCTTTTCTTTCTTCTATCTGAAAAGAAAGGGGAAGAAGAGGCATACATAAAAAAGTTCTAGGAGGTGATGCGGGAAGCTGAAAGAGAGATGCATTAGATATGAAATAGAAGAGGCATAATAAACAATATTGCAGAGGAGGGACACAAAAGGGAGTCTACGCCCCAGAAAAATAAGGCCGGGACAATCCCCCGGCAGCGCGATAGGACCAACATAGCAGTCACCACTAGGGTGGAAAAGGGAGCGGGGACAATACCCCTGCTGACGCGATCGAAGTGCATATGTACGACGACCTGCGACTAAGGCCTCTGCTGGGCATATGCCTCCTTCTAATGGTAACCCGTTAGACAACAACTATAATTCACACCAATGAGATTATCCAGTTAGACAACACTTATAATTCACACCAATTAGATTACACACTGGGACAATACCCCAGGACCAATTTACTAAGAGAAAGAAGAGAGTAGAAGAACCCACTTAGGCTGAAGAGGATAGTTTAGCCTAGGAGGGAGAAAAGGAAGGCAGGAGAAGAGTAGAGAAGTAAAAGTGGGAAAGAAAATCCTACGAGAGTAGGAGACATAGGAGAAGATGACTCTCCCATGACGGAGTGTCGCACAGGAGTAGAGGCTCTCTCCGAATCATGGTGAGAACTTCCTTCCACCGATTCCCATCCTCATCCTCCCAGTGGAGAGAAACCAGCTTGAGGTTTTTTTTTTTTGTTTTTTTTTGTTTTTTTTTAAGAGCAGCGGTTTGTTTATTTTAACCCTCACTACTCCCTGCAACACGAAACCAGCAACAAAGAGAACATGGATGGAAGACCAGAGCTGAGACTGGTGAAGCGCACTTCACAGGAGAAAAAAGGTTTGGAGGCGATAGCGCAGCAGCATGGGTTACAGATCCGTTATATCATCTACATTTTCCATCAGCCAAAGTACTATATTTCTAACCTTGTTTTGCAACCTTGGTTGCTTCGTTATATTGTACCTCCAAGCCTGCCAAAGGTGAGGAGCTGGTGTCCTAAGGGGATGTTCTTCAGTTAGCGGACACACTGTGATGTAGTGTAACATATCACCCTCCTCGCCACAGGAGCAGACTGAAGACTGTTTAATATTAAATCTTTTCAAGTATGCAGGAAAAGCCCCGTGGTTAGTAAAAAGTTGCATTAGTAGCCTGCAGTTCCAATGCCTGGAGGGTGATACAAATCTGAAATAGGTGTATGTAGTTCTCCCATCCTGTGCATGATCCCATACATCTTGCCAGGCTTCGATCGATAGGATCTTAAACCTCCTTTTAAGGTATGAAATTGGCCATGGAGGATGCTCTAAATTGGAGTTGATATCTTTTGTCGCTTCTTTTGCTTCCTGGTCCGCTAATTCGTTGCCTTGTATACCGATGTGAGTCCTTACCCAATTTATTGTGTACCTATGTTTTAGAGATTTAATTTCTTTTAGAATTTCTTGTACCAGTGGGTTTGTGTTAAAGGGCTTGTTCAGAGCCGCAATTGCTGACTGGCTATCTGAGTGTATGGTAAAAGCTTTGTTCTTATTATTAGCCCACTTCAGTGCTTGGAGGATTGCTACCAGTTCCACTTGGAAAACACTGTTGTGTTTACCCAGCTTGCTGCGTCAGGAGAAGGTTCTCTGGGAGCCTTCAAACACCACAAAAGCAGCCCCCACTCCGGAATCCATCTTTGAGCCGTCTGTGTAAATATTCAAGTTTGTAGGTCTACCCTCCTGATTAACTAAAATAGATGTGGCGGGGTGAGTTTGCCACGGATTTATCTTGCTTTCATAATCACCTGGGACGAATGTTTTGCCAAAAGCCGATGTTTGTTTCTTTAATCTAGAGATGCGGCCGTATGCCATTTCATATTTAGCTTTGATGTCTATTGGGATTAGCCCAGTTAAAACTTGTAGAGCAGATGTCGGTGCCGTCCTGTAAGCTCTCGCGCTTGCGAGGGCAAAGTGTCTTTGACATTTTGTCAATATAGCCGCGCAAGTTTTGTTTAAATCAGTGGCCCAAACCGAAGCCTTGTATAGAAGAATCTTTTCCACAACGCATATGTACCAAGTTTTTACAATTTTTGGATTTACACCCCAATTTTTCGACGTTAATCTATTTAGAATTTTGAAAATACTATATACTTTTGACGCCTGGGCTTCGCAGTGCGGAACCCAGGAAAGCTTATTGTTGATCAGGACGCCGAGATATTTAATATTGTCCACCGGAGTAATAGAGTGTATTCCCACCTTGAAATTTCTCACACTGCCTCTGTTTCTCTTTGGCGCTTTTTGCGAATGCATTTGCATCGCCTTTGTTTTATCCCAATTGATGACCAGAGATTCGTTACTTGCCCAGCTATTGAACTTGTTTGCCGACTCCGGAACATTGCTACGGAGGTGAGTTAGAGATTGACCACTTATTAACAGTGCGAAATCGTCAGCAAAGGCTTGAATCCTTGTGTGGGCTGGCCAGTTCATTTTGAGTGCCGAGTCTGCTACCACGTTCCACAGCAGCGGTCCGAGGCAGGAGCCTTGAGGGCAACCTCCAAAGGTTTGCTTAGTCACTGAGATGCCATTTTCCTCCAATGTGACGAACCTGTCTGTCAAGAAGCTTTTTATTAGGTTGATGAGGTAGCCCGGACAAGGTGACGATTCCAGATGGTTGATTATTGAAGGCCAGGAGAGGCTGTCGAAGGCGCCGCTGATGTCGAATGACACTAACATAGTATGGACTCCTTTGGTCATGTTTTCTTCAATTCCTTTAAGCAGATTGTCTAATGCATGCTCTGTAGAGATACCTGGCTTGAAGCCGAATTGATTAGGATGCCAGTAGTTCTTGACGTGGAAGTCGTGGTAAATTCTTCCGTGGATTATCCTCTCTAGAATTTTCCCCAGAGCAGGGAGAAGGCAGATTGGCCGGTATGACTTAGGGTCACTGGTAGGTTTCCCAGGTTTGTGAAACATGACCAAGATCGCTCTCTTAAGAGGAGCCGGAAAATGTTGAATTTGTAGGCATTTGTTGAAGTAGCAATGAAGCAGAGCCGGTGATGTGATATTTATCCTTTTTAACAGTGTGTAATCTACAAGATCAAAGCCAGGAGCCTTATTTACTTTAATTTTCCCGAGTATCCTGGAGATTTCCCCCCGAGTTGCTTCTGGGAGAGCCGTATTGTTCATGGTGTGATTCATGTTTGTGTTGGCCTTGTGGTCAGTGTTATAAAGAGTGGTGATAAAGTCTTCCAGTATGTTGGGAAGATCTACTTCCGAGTTCAGCTGTAATGTGTTAAATACCGAGCTGGGTGGAGTCATCTTGTTAATGAGTATCTTAAATTGAGAGCCAAATGCGTCAGTAGTGTCCGAGCAGAATTTCTTCCATGATGTATTCCTCGCTTTGAGTATTTCTCTCTTATATTTTGCCCTTTCTCTGTTATGTTCAAGTTTGTATTTTTCCCTTATTTCTGGATTTTGCTCTTTTTGAAACCTGCGGCGGAGGGCTCTAATCCTGCTCCTATTGGTTTTGAGTTTCAAGGACCACCAGTTAAGTACCTGCTGTGATCTCCGCTTCCGGAGCCTGTAATTTTTTGTTAGTTCTCCCAGAAGTTCCTCCGTTGCCTGATCAAGATGTTGTGCCGAGTTTATTAAGTTTAACTTACCCACCCACTTGCTAGAAATTTCTTTTACCATTTTCCTGAACCGTTTGTGGTTACCGTATTTTGTCTCCAGTCTATGTCTAGATGTGTTATTTTTCATGCCCTCGTCATCCCTCATTTGGAATGTTATGTAATTACGGTCGCTGAGCGTTATTTCGTCAGAGACTGACCAGTTTATAATGTTGTTGGTGATGTCATCTGTTGCTGCTGTAATGTCCGGCCATCCCTTACAAGAGGAGGTTTGGAACAAGGGCTTGCTGCCCAGGACGTTCACTATGTTCAAGTTGTGCGAGAGCAGGAAATCAGTAAAGTCTGTGCCTCTTCTATCAATATCTGTATAGCCCCAAAGTGTGGAGTGGGCATTGAAATCCCCACAGACCAAGATTGAGCCACTTAATGCTCCGAGTAGTTGTGACAGGTACAAGAGGATTTTTCCAAAGTCTGCCGAAGGTGGAGCGTACGTGTTTGTTATAGATAGCCTGGCATTTCCATTTTGGAGAACGATAGCTGTTGATTCTTGCATACTCTGCATGTTTATAGGTGTTGTGCCAGTATTAGTTACAATGATTGCCTTATCGTTCAGTGATTTGTGACATCTCCAGCTATTGCCGAGGCCTATCGGTCTGTCTGTATTAGGGTTGATGTAGGTATCCTGAAGTAGGGCCACGTTAATTTTGTTATCTTGGAGAAAGGAATTAAGAAGCACAGTCGCTGCTCTGCTATTTCTGAGGTTTACCTGTGTGAATCTTAACAGAGTGTCGTGATTTGGCGAGTTGGATGGACGGTTAGAGGTACCATTCCGCGTTTGGTCTGACAAGGGCATGCTGTTTCCAGAAACCCCATTATTTAAATCTCCCTGGTCAGATGATGTACCTGTAGGCTGAGACGAGCTCAAAGATGCAACCGTTGATGATGATATCGTCACTGTGGAACTATCAGACAGCCGTGAGGACCTGATCTACCACAAGGCTAACAGGTTCGTTACCCCCACGACTGATAGTCGCCAACAGACGAGCAAGCTGAGGTCCAGGAGAACAAGGTGACGTGGAAGTTATCAGACGCTGCACCAAAGATAGACAAAACGCCAAGAATAGAAGAATCAGTTTCTGGACCCAAGACCACACACACCCCACCCCCAGGAACAGCAGCAAGAAGCGGCAGCAGCACAGACGACCCCCGGGGATCTTCCCCAAGAAGAGGCCGACTAGGCTGATAGAAAAGCCCCAACTCCTGAGGGGAGGAGGGGCACCATGCAGCGGGAGACGATAGATGTCGATTGCAGTGACCAACCAGAGGTGCCGAGGAATATTGCCGGTTTAATGGCGAGCCAGAAGATTTGTTCTTTTTGCTGAGGTTTCCGACTTTCTACCCTTCGGTAGTTATGCAGAGGCAGTATACAACTTAAAGAGGCGCTGTCGTAACCCGGACCTATACCTGTACTGCCAGGTTAGCTTAACCTAAATCTAAACCTAGAGGACAGAGAAAATCTAAAACTAAGAGAGAGAAGGAGAGAAGAAAAGGGGAGGCTAACAGGGGACAAGGGCGCTGCCCAGAAATAGCGTGAAGACCCAAGAAGACGGCGAACCCAGAAGGGAACAAAATACCGGGGACGAAAAGACCCTTACCTACGTCTAAAAGTTAAGCCGGAACAAAGGGAAAGATATCGCGAGGACAAGGTGACCGAAACGTACTGCAGCCAGGGGAAGAAAAAAGAAAAAAAAAAAGAAGAGGAAGAAGAAGGCCACTAGAGGGCAAAAAAGAAAGAGAGGACTAACCTAAGAGGCGGTCAGATGCCTTGTGGCAGAAGAGACCGAAAGATTAAGGCAACAAAGCAGAATAACTAAGATACATACTAAACAGGCGCGATAAGCAAACCCGACTTACAGAGAGAGGATCCCAAGGAGTACCTGAAAGGGAAAAGTTAGGGCGGAGTACTACGGACGGGCTAAATTGCGGGCCGAAGTGACCTTCGCAAACGGATAACTGCATGAGGCTTCTTTTCTTTCTTCAACCTGAAAAGAAAGGGGAAGAAGAGGCATACATAAAATAGTACTTGGAGGTGATGCGGGAAGCTGAAAGATAAATGCATTAGATCTGAAATAGAAGTGGCATAGTAAGCAATATAGCAGAAGCAGTACACATAGAGGGGGTCTACGCCCCAATATAGCAAGGCCAGGACAATCCCCCGGCAGCGCGATAAGACCAAACATAGCAGTCACCACTAGGGTGGACAAGGGAGCTGGGACAATACCCCTGCTGACACAATCGAACTGCGTATATACAACGATCTGCTGCTAAGGCCTCTGCTGGGCATGAGCCTCCTTCTATTGGTAACCCGTTTGACAACAACTATAAATCACAACAATGAGATTAACCCGTTTGACAACACTTATAATTCACATAAGGTAGACGCAGTAAAGTTACACGCAGATTAGATTACACATAAATTAGATTACACACTGGGACAATACCCCAGGACCAATTTACTAAGAGAAAGAAGAGATAGAGGAACCCACTTAGGCTGAAGAGGATAGTTTAGCCTAGGAGGGAGAAAAGGAAGGCAGGAGAAGAGTAGAGAAGTAAAAGCGGGAAAGAAAATCCTACGAGAGTAGGAGACATAGGAGAAGATGGTTCTCCCATGGTGGAGTGTCGCACGGGAGTAGAGGCTCTCTCCGAATCATGGTGGGAACTTCCTTCCACCGATTCCCATCCTCATCCTCCCAGGTCACTGTGGAAATATCAGACAGTCGTGAGGACCTGATCTACCATCAAGGCTAACAGGTTCGTTACCCCCACGACTGGTAGTCGCCAACAGACGAGCAAGCTACGGTCCAGGAAAACAGGGTGGCGTGGAATTTACCAGACGCTGCACCAAAGATAGACATAACGCCGAGAATAGAAGATTCATTTTCTGGACCCAAGACCACACACACCCCACCCCCAGGAACAGCAGCGAGAAGCAGCAGCAGCACAGACGACCCCCGGGGAGCTTCCCCAAGAAGAGGCCGACTAGGCTGATAGAAGAGCCCCATCTCCTGAGGGGAGAAGGGACACCATGCAGCGGGAAACGATAGATGTCGGTTGCAGTGACCATCCAGAAGTGCCGAGGAATATTGCCAGTTTTATGGCAAGCCAGAAGATTTGTTCTTTTTGCTGAGGTTTCCGACTTTCTACCCTTCGGTAGTTATGCAGGGGCAGTATACAACTTAAAGAGGCGATGTCGTAACCCGGACCTATACCTGTACTGCCAGGTCACTGTGGAACTAATATGTATATAAAATGTAAATTTTTTTTTGAATTCTCAATAAACGCTGCTGGACCTTCGGACGAGGGCCTTGGGAGTTGGTTTCGGCTAACTTCTTCCCGGCCGTCCAAATAAATGGTCATGTCCTTGTTGACGAGTCGGACGGTCGGGGTCTTCAACACTTTTCTGGTAGGTGGGACGGTGTGAGTCTTAACAACAACAACCCCCTTCGGCTACTGACCTCTTATACTATTGCTCTAAACCTCCGAGTGAGTCGGTCAGTCTGTGTTTTCAACACCTTCTGTATAAACCACTGCTATCAGCTCATTTGTGTAATATGAATAGCGAAAAGAATAGAGATTATAGAATGGCGTTGAATGTTACAGTGAAAGATTTTTTTTTTAAACATACCTTATGAAAAATTAATGAAATTTTGGACTGTACGTGCAGTGATGTAATTGCTGCGCTAATAGCGCCAAACTGCGCCATTCAAAGTAGACTGCACCAATCTGATGCAAAAAGCAAATTTTAACTGATTTTGCGCCAACACTGCGCCATTTCATGAAAATACCGGAAAATGTAATTTTTCTCCGTAATTCTCGGAACGGAAAGAAAGAATTGAATCAGAAATTTCTCAGAAGGGTGCAATCTACCAGCAAAATCAGAAGATTAGACTTCTTTCTTTTCAAACAGCTCAAGTTTTTATCAACTGTGGGGTTGCTTTGTTTGGACTAAGGCACTACTCCCTACAATCAGTTATCCTTGTGTCTGGAGTCGGCGAATATTTGACCATGTTACGTAAACGTGATAAGCCCGCCATACACCAGGAATATTGTTACCAGACAGCGGGATTTATCAAAGGATGCGCTGAGAGACCGTTGTCTTGAATAGAGAAAAGAAAAAACAAACTCTCCTTCGATTATCTATTTTGAAAGATCTATGTAGCATAATAACCTTGCTATGTAGGATAAAAGGAGCAAGCGATTCCTTCTTGGAGTGCGGTAGACACAAGGGAGCCAAACATGCACAGGGTTCGTTCGTGTGCACTCTGGAAACCGGGAATTTAAAAGTGGACTAAAATGTCAGTGAAAATTGGTTTTTTATTCAACATTCTAAAAAAATCAGGGAAAGTTCAACTTAGGTGAACCGAAAAATAAATAAAAAGTACAAAACTAGTTTATAAAGAACCAAACCAAATTTTTATCACTTCAAAGTGTACGTAGAAATTGACGCGGAACGTTTCAGATCAATTGATCCGTGCGACTCATAGTGAGCAGGAAGACGAAAGAAACGTTTGCAGTGATTGTTTGCTTTATCATTTTCCAATGATGTAATCAATAAGTACCTCGTTAGATCGGAGCGTCTTCCAGCTTGGAATTTGCCGCATACTTTGCTCATTTGTTTATTGCAAAGCATGGAGCACCAAGGTCATTAACACTCAAAGGGGTCAACATCAGCTGCATTCGTAATGAATCATTGAGGAGTGGTATTTTATTTTATAAGAGATGTTATTTATTTCATCTGCTGCTCTATTTTTCATTTATTTAACTATTCCTAATAAAGTTTTCCCTTTTCAGCGGAGCTAATTATATAATGATGTACGGAATAATTATATAACACAGATGCTAGAAAATAAATAAAAGGTCTGGGTATTTTTCTCATACGTAGTATTGAGGAAATACTGTTTTTTTTCACGAAAATTTTTGATTTCGAGATTTTTATGTCAACATATGTTTTAAGACCTCCTGAACACGTTTGGATTATTTTTGGAGTTATGTTCATCTGTGGTCGATCTTCCGTATACATGATAGCTGCAGCAAATAATAATGGATTTTCACGAAATTTTATATTCGGCTTTGTTAACGAAAAGTCTAGAACTAAATTGAATTTTTTTTAATTTGAGCGAAAACTTTAAAATTTTTATTTTCTTAACATTGCAGTATAGGACAAAATTTAACATAATCATGCATAAAAGTGGTTATTTACGGCTCAGTTGATTGCGATTTAATAGTTTCAGTAATTGTAGTGAAAAATAACCGCAATACAATTTTTGTGTTCGTGACGCAATATGGTTCCTCGGGGGGGGGGGGGGGGGGGAGGGGGAGTAAACCCCCAATGGAACATTATCAAACTTGGCATCAATCGAAATATTTTTTCAAACCCTTCAAAATGAAGGATAACATGATATAATTTGGATCACTTGGAACAATGATACAGATTTTTAAAAATTTTCTTATGAAATTCGAAAATAAAAAATATCCAAATTCTATAATTCGGAAAATTCCGGAATCGGTAAAATCCGGACTGGTCCTTATTTTTCAAGTTGTACTGTACTGTATATGTAAAAAAATTTATAAAACATTTCAAGTTATTTTGAATGGCTTTTTTACACTGTCATATATTCACGGTATCAATTAAATCGAAAGTTATTTTTTAAAATTGGCATCATTAAAAATGTATGTAAAACCTAAAATTTTGATATAGACAGCAGGCAAATCTCGTGAAAATTCACACCGCATTAACGGAAATTTACTGATTTTTTTAATAATTTATTAGAGTTTTGAGCATAATATTTATTTATTTTATCTTGATTAACTTCCGTTAATCCTTCTGTTCGTCATTCTTAATAAAATTTCGGTTTTGATTTTATGGGAGATTTCTTTTATTATTATTTTTTTATTGCGCTATGTTTATTTTTAATTTAATTTTTTTTTCTTGCGTTATTTCTTTTTTTAGCGCAATATAAAAGACCAGTATCCTTTTTGGAAAATAGTTTTTAATTTTGTAAATCTTTCCTAAAATTATATATTTTCCTAAATATTATTTTTTTCCCCTAAAATTTTTTATTTCATTTTGTTAGATATTTTTAAAAATTTTACTGCAATAAGATATTTTTAGAGTTTAAGTTATTTATTTTAATTTTTTAAAATATGTTTTAAAATTCGTTCTTGCATTTCTTTTAATTTAGATTTTTTTCTAAATATTTAATCTAATAAAATTTGTTAAGATCTGTAAAATAATTTTTTCAATTTTTTTTATATTTTTTCAAAAATTATTTATTGCAAAATTAAAGTATTTCATAGATATTTATTAAAATTATTTATTGCAGTTTTTTTATATTAAAGAATATGTATTAAAAGTAGATTTTCTTAATAAAAAATAAGCAATTTTTATAAATGTAATTTATATGCTATTTTAGTTTATTAAAAGTTAATTGAAAATTCAAAATGTTTATACTTAAATTCTGTTATTAGATTTTTAAAACTTCATTGTCTTGAATTTGCTTGTTATATATATGACAAACTGTTAAAATAAAAAAAATGCCTTGCATCGAACTGCTACAATGTCGAAAAATCTGCTGCTACAAACTGCTACAATTTCGAATAATTGCCTGCTACAAACTGCTTCAATTTCGAAATATTACCTGATACAAACTGCTACAATTCCAGGAATTTACTGCTCCAAAAGAGTTTTTTGTAATCACATTACTGTACGTGTGTGGCATAAGCAGCAGAGTCAGAACTCCTCTGCCATCGGCGAAATTGCTTGAGTTGTCTATTGGAAAACTAAATTCAGTACTGAAATGCTCGTGTTGCCTTACATCCCCTATCTGATATGCTGTGTACGATTATATGAGGGGGGTGACACCAACGTCCTCCCCCTACCTATAAATATAATATGGTATACAAGTTCTGAATTATTTTCAAATATGTACTTTATCCCATTCATACTACTATATAATCTATAATCATTTGATGCAGTTTTGCACTTAATATGTTCGCGAACAACTCTCGGTTTAGAAATTCTCTGTGAGAGATTCAATCCATCTAATGGAAAAAGTCTCCTACAGAATAGTGCTTAAATAAATAAAAGTTATATCTGTACAGTGCACCACTCATTATATTTCTGAGCAGTTATCCCACCACCCATTTTAAATTTAAAATTCTATATATATTTCTTGACGAGATACAATCAGGGTTTCTATAAATCAGAATGCCTCAGAGTTTACAAAAGAAACTATTTAAGAAGAGATATATATTAAAAAATCATATGTTTATTTTCAGAGTATATTGTTAAACAACTTATTCTTGCATACTAGAGAATGTGTTTTGAAATGCTTAAAATATTATATATCTGGAGTAATAATGAAATTCTCGTAAAAGTAATTATAATAGTCTATAAGCTATATGCTTAAATTATTGCCGACAAAACAACAAATAAATACGAACTGTAATATATGTAAAAACAATTTATTTAATTTTGAATAAAACAAAAATAAAATAACATTTCCTTCATGACGGAAGGAAAATATATGAACACAGATTAATATTCGACACACATCGTAATTGACTATTAATTGTCATTTCATAATTTGGGTATACATATTTGGAGACTACTAAACTCCGTAAATAACATATTTACAATGTATACCAGGTTAAAAAATGTCTTAATTATTTCCAATACTATAAGCTTAAAAGGTATTATAATAAAACCTCAATTGATGAAAAAATTAGAATATAGCTGTCACGGAGACTTTGTACTAATTTGAACTGAGTGATTCTGTCGGCCAAGAAAAATCATTGCTACGAATATTAAATTAATGTTCGACACGGAAAATACAGATTTTAAGATGTCCAATAAATTTGCATTTATATATTTCATCCCAAGGATTTGGAACATTCCTTTGACGAAGTTCGCGATTCTCCATTTTTAATTTCTTTTTTACTGACTCAATGCTTTCATCATCAGATTGAGTGCATTCATAAAGCTTTTCTGCACTATTCACTTCCTCATTTTCATCGGAGGATATATCCACTACCTCAACAGTATACCTCTCTCTCTCTTTTTCAGTGGATACACTTTTTACCTGAACCTCAGCAAACGATACATGCCTGCATAACTGGGGAATTTCTTCTTTGCCGATGTTTGCAGTCTCAATATCATCATCGATCGCAACGAGGGGTACACTTGGAGAGGTAATTTCCGTTGCAATGTTGTTTTTAGGTGTATCTCCGCTTTCTTGAATAGACATGTTTTTGTGCTCAGAAAAAAGTCCATCTGGGATTTCAATCCTCGAGAACGTGAGAGAATTATAAAATTCCTCATTTATCGTAAAGAAGGGCTTTTCTTTTGTCTGTTCTAGAGGTCCATCAGAATATTTCTTCGACAGCTGGAGCATTTCCTCACGAAGTTCGTAGAAACATGGTTCAGTCTGCTCTTTCCATTTTCCTCTTGATGAAGTTTTCGTAAACATTTTCTCTCCTGATATTCTCTTTCTATACAGTACTATATCTATAAAAATTACAAGAAAGTTAAAATTGCATCAAAATGAAAAATTTTAAATATAATATAGTTTGGGCTAATAAATATTTATTTTTAACTATTCGATTCAATATAAATAGAACACATATAAATAATTGGAATTGCAAACAAAAAGAAAAATGTAACCATATTGCACCTACTGATGTTTTCACTTTCTCATATACAGAAACATTGGTTTCGAGCCTGCTAAAAGCAATTATTCAAGTTCTTAAATTTGAATATAATGTAAGAACTTTTACAGATAATTCTTTTAAAAAAACTTGCAAGAGAAAGTTCAAAGTAATCTTATATCTGTTCAGATGTTAAAATATTGCTGCCAACGTCAGAAAAACTTTTAAAGATTTAAGAAAACTAATAAAAAATATACTTCTGAACGTAAGCTTATAAAAGAATCGCGTCTTACAACGACTTTACATTACTTTATTTTTGATGGACGCTCTCTCTTTAAGACTTTCACTTCTTGACGTACGTTTCTATTCCCGCTTATCCAAAAGTGTTGATAAAAAAGTCATCACAAAGGATTATTCTGTATGGGAATTCTACAAAAACTTGATTTGTCAAATTGAATTTAAAATTATGCATATTACGTTTTTGTAAAATGTTTAATACAAACCGCATTCTATTCAATAGCTAATTAAGATGAAAATACATTTGTCTGTATTGAAATTTCCACCGTTTTCATGTGTTCTTTAAACCAATTTATCTCAGTTAAAAATTCTTATGTCTGCCCGTATGATTACAAAATTTTTATTATAATATTTGTCTAAAAATGACAATATATGATGGACATATTTTCAGGCACTAAACTTAAACCTTTCAATTTGTATAAGAAAAATCATGGATGTGGAGCAAAAATCGATTTCAATATTTTACCCAAACAAACAAAGGAAACAGCGTATATATAATAAATATAACCGTGTAAAATTGTGAATATTGAATATATGAGAAATTTGAGCTGAAAACCTCATTCTAACACACAGAGCTAAGTCAACAAATTCTAACGTTAAGCTATTTTAAGTTAAGCACTCAAATGTAAACAGAAAATGCAACATTTATGGCTAAAGAATTGATCAAAAATATCTAATCTCTTTTACAAATATCAAGTTTTTATTACGGGAATGAACTAATAATTGAACTCTTCGACAAGTAATTCTCCCATAAGTAGACATAGAAGTATATATAATAATTGTAACTCCATTTTCAACATTTCCATATCCGTTGAGCCCATTTCTGTGACGTTTAGAATCAGATTCAAGAAAGGATACATTAAAAAAAATTTCAAATATTTTTTAATTATTCGATAAATATAGATGGCAACAAGCCAAATCAAGAAAATGTATTTAGTTGATTTGTGTTTAAACATAATATTATTAATGCATTTCAGACGAGGAACTGATATTAAACTATTTTACAGTCTTTCCTTAGTATTATTATTTTTTCGGAATGTATCATGCTTTCCCATAAAATATGATGACATGAAAATACTTAAAATAAATTTTTATTGAGTTTTAATTAAATTTTCATTTTTATTTAGCGACTAGCCCCAAAACTATTGGAGATAGAGTGGATAATATCATTGCACACACACACTCCACACACGTCATGATATATTTGTAGGTCCACTTTCTTGAGTACCCCTTACGTGTGAATCTGTCAAATACTCGAGTTCCGATTTTCAACGCATTCCTAATACTTTCTCTATATATTAACATGTATAGTTAAGGAAGTATAAATCATTGTCAAGAAAACGACATTAATACAATATTTCCAATAGTGTTTCAGAAATTTTAAAACATGATATAACATTAATATATTTTTATACAATACGAAATTGGTAACATTAATATGTTTTCTGTACAATGGTATGTGCTAAAATATATATCTATTGCAGCTGGGAATGCTTAATTTTACTTAAAACACGTAGCTCATAAGTGTTTACTTAAAACATGGGGTTATACATCAAACAGCTAACACATGATTCAAATCATAAAAAGACATAAACATATTTTTGAAAAATCTTACCAGAACGACAGTTAGGAAGGAGAATTTTCAAAAGGAATCTTCTACTAATTCTAAGAGTCAATCTATAATGAAACACGTGCAGCAACAAGGAACATCCAACCTTCTCAGTCCCGAATTCAAAATGCAATAAAATTTCCCAGGTCACCAGGCACTCACTAATCCTACTGACGCGTCAATCACGTTATCTGAATTGGATATTCGAGTAAGATAGGTGAAGCGACATCTGCGTACGTGTATATTTGTGTGTATGCATATAGGTAAATGTCAGGTGTTCTCTTTTTAAAATTTATTTTCACAGAATGGCAGCGGGGTAAGTTTATCAAGCACGTGGTGTGTGACGTCACGTGAAGTGGAAGTATTTGTTTTTTGAGTGGAGTTGAGTTGTTTGTTATGGTAATCTTTTTCGAGGGTGTTTTTAATGCGTGTTGAGTTGTTTGTCTTTTTAAAATTTCTTTTCACAGAATGGTAAGTATTATCGTGATGGGAAAAGGATGACGTCATGCCACGTGTTACTTTACGGGAGGTTTGAAACTCCGTTATTTTGACGCCATGTGGTTTTCGGGGGGATTGTTGTGAAAGTAGAAGTAAATGTTTTGGAAATAAATATAATAACATCATACCACGTGTTTTTCGGTGAGTTGTAGTGAAAGTAGAAATAAATATTTTAGAAATCAATGTATTCAATTGAATACCACGTGTTCTCGGGGCGTTGTTGTGCAAAGTGAAAGTAGAAGTAAATGTATTGGAAATTCCTACACGAGCTGAGTTATGTGTAATACCACGTGGTCGCGTTGTTATGTAGAACGAGTTGAGTCATTCTATGGCTGCTTCTAATGTTTATTCCTTGCACACGAGGAATGAATCTGATTGGTCGTGCAACTTCATCACGTCATCTTAAAACAAGTTTCTACGGGCATCTTTGAAAAGGCAACATTAGATTCGCTGCTGTTGGTTTCCGATGTGTTGAGTGGTCCCCTTGCTAGCTTTAATGTTTATTTGAGTTTCTATTGGCTGGCAAGAAATTTGTTGATGCAGAATGGCAATGGCTGCGTAAGCTCATGCATACTTGCAGGTGAGATTTAGTGACGATTGCAACAGTGGAAGTATAGGGACAGTTCTGTGAACATTTGCTGGTGAATTCTATAATATAATACAAGAAAAAAAATGAAGCGTTCTTTTGGAGAATTATCAAACATTTGTTCCCTCGAACCCAGAATGCGCAAGTTAGCGGAACGTGAACAGATGGCGAAATGTTCGAGAGATTCTAAGGTGCTGAAACCTGAATCTGTGGCGTACGATTTGATACACCTGGGTGGAGAAAACTTTGTTCAAGTAAGTTCCTTCAAGGGATATACCCGTGTGCATATACGGCGATATATAACAGACAATGACGGAATATTACGTCCGACGAAAGATGCAATTTCTATATCTCCTACAGTGTGGGACTCCGTGGAGAAACAACTGAACAATTTTAATGGTTTATTGAACAAGGTTCTTGTGGTTGATGAAGATGTCTGCATATCAACACAAATGAAAGACGGTGAATGAGTGTATGTATTTCAAAGAATGTTCCAACGGAAAAATTTGAGATTTGAGTTCTTGTTTGATCATGTCTTGCTTAACGGTGCTCAGTTTTTAAAACTAAATAAGTCAGTCTATTTAATTTCTGTTTCTATAATTAGAGTTAAAGAAATTCTTATTATAGAAACTTTAGCTTACTTCATTCATCAACAGATGGATAAATTGAAATCAGAATCTCATTTAATTGGTCAATCGTATGACATGAAAGAACAAGAGATAACGGACTCACTGGGTACGTGTTTATCAATTGCAATTACTTTAAAGATTGCAGAACTGTCTAACTGTTTTGGATGTCGTGAAACTTACGAAACGCGTTTTATGCATGACTGTTTAACGATGAGTCGTGCTGAAAAATTTCATGAATATTTTGAACGTTCTTTATATCATTTACACTGGTGTCAAATAGCAAAAGACTTCATTGAAATAAATAGAAATATTGATCTTGATACGGTACTTTGTGAAGAAGAAATTTTTGATGGTTTAAATGTAAAATTCTTATTTGAAAATATTGAAAAGCTATATATTAATGAAGAAGAAAGTATGTATTTAATGAGTTCTGTTGAATAAAATGTATATTGATATATGCATTTTCATTTCACATTTTTACATACTGAGTGCGTTTTACTGTATTGTATAATTTGTGGAATTGATGCATTTGTGGAATTGATGCATTATTTGGATTTTCTCTAGATGGGAGTGAATTAGAAGGAAGGCGTGTTCCTTCTGTTGGTTACGAGACTATACCAGATGTATTAAAAGCCATGAGTTTAACATCCCATAAAATTGAATTTTCCTATCATTCTGTCACGAAGCGAGTGACTATAAAAACCAAAGAAGAATCCAAAGTAGTGCTTCATGAAGGCATTTCCGAATTCTTCGGATTTAAACCAGCTGAATATAAAGGAATTGTGGAAAGTCCATTTGTGGCGGATGCTAACGCTTCTTTCTCCGTTATGTATATGTACTGTGACCTAGTAGAACCGCAAATATTTGGAGATGTGCAAGCGCCTCTTTTAAAAATTGTAACTACTGAAGGAAACGATGGTGAAACGATTAATGCTCATTATGCAAGACCTTTCTATTTGCCGGTCATACGCCAGCATTTTCAAACCATTCAAATTGAATTGAGACTACATTCAGGTGACTTGGTTCCATTTGAAAGAGGCACAGTTTTCATAGTATTACATTTTCGAATGAGACAACTTGTATAAAAGGTTGTTAGAAAAAACGTGAGTTCTTTTGTAAAACAAACGTTGCAGAAGCATCATCATCATCATGCTTGTACCCTATACGTGCTGCACTAAAAAATTTGAAGATTATTATGTGAGACAGACCGGTAACGGCATGCCTCATTATGGAGGAATTGCTCTACAAAAAGGATACGGTATTGGCGGATTCTTTACTAGGCTTTTTCGAAGTGTCTTACCCATTTTGGTGCGAGGAGCAAAAACTGCAGGAAAGGAAGCTCTAAGAACAGGAACTCTTATCGCCAATGATGTGTTAGCTGGTGATAATTTTTAAACATCAGTAAAATCGAGAGCCAAAGAAGCTGGTAAAACGCTAGCTAAAAAGGCGGTTCGAAAAGCAGACGAGATGATCGGTCATGGAAGATTTAAAAGGAAGAGAAAAATTCCCAAGCGTGTCATTTCGTCTAAAGTCAAGAAGGTGCGAGGACGTGACATTTTTGATGCGTAATGGCTTTTCTTCTAAAAGATTCATCTGAGTGTGCAAAATACGAACTCAATTTATTTACGCTTCCTCCTACGCAAACAGTTATAGAAAGAGGGCAATGGGTCGAATTTCATCCTGTTGCCAATGTATCTGACGGCAGTCCTGTTGAGTTTAATGTATCTGGAAGTGGAGATGATTATCTTGATTTATCCCAAACTCCACTTTATGTTATGGTAAAAATTCAAAAAAATAATGGAACTTCCCTCACGAAAGAAGATAAAGTAGGCCCCGTCAATTCGTTTTTGCATTCTCTATTTTCTCAAGTGGATATCAGTCTGAATGAAAGATTAGTGTCGTCGAGCAACAATACATACCCCTATAGAGTCATTATAGAAAAATTACTAAATCATGGTTTTGATACCAAAACTTCTCAACTCTCGGCAGAACTATTTTTCAAAGAAACCGCGGATAGAATGAATGTATTCGATGTCAAAGATCCTAATCCAAATGAAGGATTTAACAAACGAGCAGAAATGATTCAACTGAGCACAACGGTTGACATGGTAGGTCGGCTACACGTGGATTTGTTTCACCAAGATAGACTTTTGCTGAACATGGTAGACATGAAAATTAAACTCATTCGTAGCAAACCCGAATTTTGTTTGTTGTGAATAGGTGGTTATAAAGTTGTGCTTGAACACGCATCGTTGTTTGTACGCAAAGTGAGAGTCAGTCCCGGTGTTGTATTGGGGCATGCAAAGAGTTTAGAAAAAAGAACAGCCAAGTATCCTATCAATAGAGTGCTTTGCAAAGCATATTCGATCCCCACTGGAAATATGTGTTTCGTCCAAGATAATATTTTTACAGGACAGATGCCTAAGCGCATAGTTGTTGCTTGTGTAGATAATGACGCATTTAATGGCAATTATAAAAAGTCACCCTTTGAATTACAGCATTACAATATAAACTTTATCGGCGTCTGCATAGATGGACAACCTATGCCTCATAACCCATTGCAACACGACTTTGCTAATAAGAATTTCATTCGTGCTTTTCAGAATTTATTTCTCACTGCAGAATTTTGCGGACTTTACCTTTCGAGATCGGAATTTCCTGTGGGAAATTGCTTATTTCTCTTTGATTTGTCCCCCGATTTATGTGATGGTTCCCATTTGAATCTGGTACGACATAGCAACTTAAGACTAGAAATAAAATTTAGCGTTCCTCTACAACAGACAGTCTCATTGTTGGTGTATGCTGAATTTGAAAACCTCATAGAAATCAACAGAGCTAGAAACATTGTACGATTTTGGAAATTGATGAATTCCTCGGACATTTATAAAATATTATCTCGTGATCGTCATACAGCGAGATATTTAAAAGGAATTTTCATGTCGGATAGAATTCCTAATAAGGATGTAACTCTTGCAGCTCTCGTTATTAACACGGATAACCATACTGAAGCCGGTAGTCACTGGTTGGCGTTATTTATCGAAGACAATCAATCCATTGAATTTTTCGATTCATATGGCTTACCTCCTGAAATGTATGGAAAAGATATTGGAAGATTTGTCATGAAATACCCCCATCTGAAATGTAACAAGATATCTCTGCAAAGTTTTACTTCTAATGTATGTGGACACTTTTGTATTTCTTTCTTAGTGAAACGATGCCAAGGATTATGTATAAATTTTATTGTATGTAATCTTGCTGGAAAAAAGAATGATTTTAGGATGTATCAATTTGTCAAGAAAAGATATGGTGTAAACATGATTTAAAAAAAAAAAATATATATTTTGAAATAAATGTCTCTACTTATTTTATTGTTTCTATTTGTTAATAAATATTTACCTTTTATTATTAAATTATGTTAAAACATTAAATTAAAGTTATTTAAAAACTATTTGCAGATAACTATATATCAGATATTTTTTCGCAGGAAAAACCTTTTATTTTTTTCTGCTACTTCGGATCTGTATTAAAACAGTGCACACCCAAGAATTTGCGTCATTAATATCCATGGAGCTTCCCAGTTTAAAGCACCCCTCAACGTGTATAGTTAGTGGACCAACGGGGTCAGGCAATACCGTCTTTGTTAAGAAATTTACTGAACACATGTTTAAACCAGTGCCCAAGCTTGTTGTATACTGCTACGGCGCTTACCAGCAACTCTTCAATACTCTAAAACTTGTAGATTTTTATGAAGGTTTGCCCTCTAACTTGAATGCAATTCGAGATGCTCTTATCATCATAGACGACCTTATGACAGAATTGGGGCACGATACTCGTTTGAGCAAACTAGTCTCAAAAGGCAGCCATCATAGGAATATTTCAGTTATATTCATTGTCCAAAATTTATTTAACCAAGGAAAAGAAATGAGGTTAATACACTTAAATTCACAATATTTGGTTTTGTATAAAAATCCTAGAGATAAGAGTTAGGTGATGCACTTGGCAAGGCAAATGTTTCCTGGAAAATCTAAAGCCTTTCAAGAAATATTTCAAGACGCAACGTCCCCTGTTTATGGTTATTTATTAGTTGATCTGCGCCCCGAGACCTCTGATCGTTTGCGCATGCGCACGGGCATTTTCCCTCAGGATAAACATTATGTATATGAACTGCGTTAGACATTTAGCGTTTAGTCTTTGAACGAGTAACATGTCTTCTGTAGTTATTGAACTCGAAAGTTTCCAATTACAACCTCGTGTTTTTATCATTAAAGAATTGGCATTTTTCGATGTAAATTATGGTTATCATGGCCGTTGGTCCTTTCTCCCGCCTCAATCTTGGGATCAATTATCATCGAAGAAAAGAAAAGACTTTTCTTGGATAACCCGCTATTGTCATGGATTACACTGGAATAGCGGAAATTTGCCTTATCATGTTTTGCAAATTATTCTAACATTCTTAATTGCGTCCTATTCTGACATTTATGTTAAAGGGCTGGAAAAAGCAAAATGCTTAGGAAATCTCTCAGGGATGAAGACTTTTGATCTGAATGATTTCAAGTGTCCTAAAATGGATATTTTAAAATCAAATTTAGCACCAAAATGCCCCGTTCACACCCCTCACTTTAACCATTGTGCTTTAGCAGAAGATAAATTAAATATAGATGCAATACATTCATCAACAGATCTGTATTGAGCGCTAGCACGTGGTTGTCCTATTCTCAAAATATAGTAATTTCACAAAGATAAATTAAATATAGATACAATACATTCATCAAAATATCTGCATTCAGCGTGAGCACATGGTTACCATATTTTTAAAATGCACTAATTTCACTGAGAGAAATTAAATATAGATACAAACATTCTTGCGCAATTCTGTATTACGCGTAAATAACAATCACATTTTTTAATTTAATAAATACACACAATTTATAAATATCTTTTCCTATGTATCGAAATCACTGTAAATATAGTTAATATTAAAATCGTTTTAGAGCTGAACAAATTTCTAGTAAAATTCAAATAAACATTCAAAATAGAAATTCAAATAAACATTAAAGCTAGCAAGGGGACCACGCAACACATCGGAAACCAACAGCAGCGAATCTACTGTTGCCTTTTCAAAGATACCCGTAGAAACTTGTTTTAAGGTGACGTGTTGAAGTTGCACGACCAATCAGATTCATTCCATGTGTGCAATAAACATTAGAAGCAGCCATAGAATGACTCAACTCGTTCTACATAACAACGCGACCACGTGGTATTGCACATAACTCAGCTCGTTGATGTTGAAACCCAGACCGTCCGACCTACCAGAAAGGTGTAAGGTAACTGTTTGGACGGTCGGGAAGTGCCACTCAATTTAGGCCGGAACCCAGTGGGGGAGGCATCCACAGGGACCGTACCCTCCTTCCCCTACCACCAACCTCTCGGAAGGACTTTCGGACCTACATGTTTAACGTGATCGTACTCCGCATGAACACGGCGGCAGTTTTGGCAGTGGCTGGAATCGAACCCGGGCCTACCGAGTGAAACTCCAGCGCGCTAACCAATGGGCTACCACGCCCTCAGCTCGTGTAAGAATTTCCAATACATTTACTTCTACTTTCACTTTGCACTACAACCCCCCGAAAACACATGGTATTCAATTGAATACATTGATTTCTAAAATATTTACTTCTACTTTCACTACAACTCACCGAAAAACACGTGGTATGATGTTATTATATTTATTGTAATATATTTATTTCCAAAACATTCACTTCTACTTTCACTACAATCCCCCCGAATACAACGTGGCGTCAAAATCACGGAGTTTCAAATCTCCGGTAAAGTAACACGTGGTATGACGTCATCCTTTTCCCATCACGATAATACTTACCCGTTGCCTTTCTGTGAAAAGAAATTTTAAAAAGACAAACAACTCAACACGCATTAAAAACACCCGCGTAAAAGATTACCATAACAAACAACTCAACTCCACTCAAAAAACAAATACTTCCACTTCACGTGACGTCACACACCACGTGTTTGATAAACATACCCCGCTGCCATTCTGTGAAAAGTAATTTTAAAAAGAGAAACAACTCAACTCGCATTAATTAAAAACACCCTCGTAGAAGTTTACGAGAAAAAAAACAACTCAACTCCACAAAAAAAAACACTTCACGTGACGTCACACACCACGTGCAAGACGTCATAAACACGCCCCTTTTGATGACGTCATTGACCACGCCCCTTCCATTGTTCCGGCTATATTTTCCCTTACTACTGTCAGTCGTTGTTTTAATATAATTTGTAATTCTATCGTAAAAGTGAAGTTTAAGTGTAAATTTGTGTATTATAGATGTATATATATTAGTATTTTCACGTATATAAAGTATAATTTTGATGCGTACAAAAATGCCTGGTTGATGCTCGGTTGCTTTGTGTTAAAATTATTATAAGAAGTAGCTGAGGCTGAGGAAATTGTAGCTGAGACTGAGGAAATGGAAGCTGAGACTGAACTTGCTGATAAATCCAATGATGAAAAGATGGATGAAATCCTCAACCTCGTCAGAGGATTTATCAGTATGTTCAACCTAGACGATATAAAACATCTGTTGATGCAGCTCGCTGAGTTAATTCAGAAAAAGAGCGATCCAATGCAAATGGTCTTTGAGGCTTTTAAATTAATCGCGGAATTTAATAAAAACAGTGAGAAACAAACCCGCCATGAATAGGTCCCAAAAAGAAAGTTTTAAAATAATATTTTGGAATGCGAACGGCATATCTCCAAGCATAAATGAACTTAGGAGCTACGTAAATGAAAATGATGTAGATGCCCTGCTAATCCAGGAAACTAAAGTTAGAGTAAACAAAAAACTAAATATAGCAAACTATAATAGCTATCATACACTTAGCTCAAATATAACTGCTAGAAATCCCCATGGAGGAACAGCAATATATATTAAAAGTAATATTCCCCACGAGGAAATAAACAATATAAATCTTCAAGATATAGAAAATACTAGTATAAAAATTAAAATAAATAATGTAAACCCATTTATCCTAACTTCAATATACGTCAAAAACATGAGTGGTATAAATGTAGCTGCGCAGCTGGAACTGCTTTTCTCGCGATATCCAAACACAATACTCGCGGGCGACTTCAATGCACACCACCGAGCGTGGGGCAGCAGGAGAGCCAACACACGCGGTACACAGATACATAGATTGCTAAACACAACAAACACTGACATCATTGCACCGTCGAGACCAACCTGCTTCTCAGGTGCCAATGGCTCATTCATAGACTTTGTCCTAACGAGAAACATAGAATACGCTCACACAATTGATACCCTGGATGAATTCGACTCGGATCATCTACCGGTATTGGTGACATTCGATTTGAACACTCCCCTTCCAGCCTCTATGGGACAAGAGAGGGTGAACTGGAACGTATTCAAAAGAGCACTTTTCGAGCCGCACTTAGCAGTACCCAACATTATGAGCACGGCGGATATTGACTCTGCCACGCACACACTCACAACAAAAATCAGGAGAGCTATTGCATCTGCCACAACACATCGTGAGTCATCAAAAATGCCAACACTTTCCCACCATGTCAAACAGTTAGTTAAACAGAGAAATAGAATGCGTAAGACATGGCAGGCTAACAGAGACCCTACCCTTAAAAGGGAGCTTAATAGACTCACGTGTAAAGTCAGTGAAAAAATTGTCGCAGAAAAGCAGCAACAGTATAAAGAATTAATCGAATCCCTTAGCCAGGAAGACGTATCGCTCTGGCAATTCGCTAAAAGACTCAGAAAACCTCAAATTAAACTCCCGCCACTAATAGATGGCGCTAATATCGCGTACTCAGACGAAGAAAAGGCAGAGGCGCTTGCTAGGCATTACGAAAAGCAATTTGAACCAAACCACGATCTAATGTGTCAGGACACCCTAAGAATGGTTAGGCAAACTCTAAACAATTTCAGGAACTCCCCGGTCACGGCTGAGATTAACACAGCCACCCCGCAAGAGATAATAGAGATTATAAAAAACCTTAAAAACCGTAAAAGCCCAGGGCACGACAAAATCAGGAATATCGCGGTAAAAAACATACCCTGAAAAATAATATTTTACTTGACCATCTTAATAAATAAAATACTAGAACTAAATTATTTCCCCAAAGAATGGAAGGAAGCGATAATTATAGCGATCCATAAACCTGGTGAGGATGCCTCAATTCCAGCCAACTACAGACCAATCAGTTTGTTGCCGACACTTAGTAAAATTACTGAGAAAATAATTCTTAAGAGACTGAACACGCACCTTAGTGAGAATGACATTATCATTCCGGAGCAGTTTGGATTTCGGCCAAAACACTCCACCACTCATCAATTGCTGAGAGTGGTAGAGTACATTTCTTCTGGTTTTAATAATAAGACACCCACAGCTGCGATTTTTCTTGACATCCAAAAAGCCTTTGATAAAGTGTGGCACTGTGGATTAGCTTACAAATTGATCACTCTAAAAGTCCCTGACGCACTTGTCAAACTTTTAATTTCATACCTAAATAACAGACACTTTCAAGTCAGAGTAAAAAATAACTTGTCTACACCCAAGCTCATTAAAAGTAGTGTACCGCAAGGATCCATCCTCGGCCCGACACTCTTTAACATATATCTAAATGACATTCCCAGGACCCCAGACACGGAGCTGGCACTCTATGCAGACGACAGCGCGATACTTGCAATACACCCTTACGTCTCAGTAATGCACAGACAGCTACAACAACACTTAGACATACTCCAAACATGGCTGGAAAAATGGCGAATAAAATTAAATCCCAATAAATGTCATTGGATTTATTTCTCAAGAAAACGTAAACCTCCGCCTCCTCTGTACATAAACAACCATGCCCTAAAAGCGGAAAAATCTACTAAATACCTAGGTGTAACGATAGACTCCCACCTAACTTGGAAACTGCACGTAACGAACATAATCAAAAAAGCGTATATAACCATAGGAGCCTTATACCCAATGATAGGAAACGGAAATCTAAGTTATCAAAATAAACTCCTAATTTATAAATCGGTCATCTGCCCGGGAATGCTGTATGCAACACCCGTATGGGGATATGCCAGTAAAACTACTATAGACTTATTAGAGACAAGACAAAACAAAACCCTAAGGATTATAAGGAAAGCCCCTAGATACTTAAGAAACTCGGTAATTAGGAAAGACTTCAAAATAAAAACTGTTAGAGCCCAAATCAAAAAGCTAGCGCTTAAATTCTACAAAAATCTGCCATCTGTCCCAAATGAACTATTATTTAATCTGCATGACTATGATCATCGCAAGGCTAAATCTCGTAAGAGACCCCGCTCGGTACTTAACTTTGATATTCGGTACTAGGAACGTCCCACCTTAATCAGTTGATATTAAAGAAAACTCGCGATCTTTGGTTTTCTACAAAATGTTTAAAATCCTAAACTGCTAAAATGCTAGGTTACCCTCAGATCTGCATCAACTCCCCCAAACTGCTTAAACTCTTAATGTGCAACAAACTGCCACACTAGGAGCTAGGACAAATAATAAAAACAGTAAATCAAAAACCTCGAACCTCCAACTATGGACCAATGAAATAATGTCACAGTATGAAGATAAGAACCACACCTAGAGATTGGAGATTAAAGGCGCTTCGCGCCTGGTGCTCTGTTCTGGACGAAACTCTATACGACATTATAAGAAGTCAATGGGATCTATCAGTTTTCATAGATTTCCGAAAGATACTACACTCCTAAAATTATGGATTGTGAAGTGCAAAAGAGAGGATAAAAAACTATTGCTCACGCAACTGTCTGTTCGAGTAACTTTTGTGATGAAGATTTTCGGGCTAAATTTTTGAATTTGAAGCCGATTAAACGATTAAAACAAGAAGCTAACGGCGCAAAAATCTCACCATTAATACCGCAGTTAAAAATAATGTTTTTAATATAGCAGTATAAAAAATTTTAATATAGCTATATAAAAGACCAGTATCCATTTTGAAAAATAGTTTTTAATTTTGTAAATCTTTCCTAAAATTATATATTTTTCCTAAATATTATTTTTTCCCCCTAACATTCTTTATTTCATTTTGTTAGATCTTTTTTAAAATTTTACTGCAATAAGATATTTTTAGATTTTAAGTTATTTATTTTAATTTTTTAAAATATGTTTTAAAATTATTTATTGCATTTTTTTTATTTAGATTTATTTCTAATTATTTAATGTAATAAAAATTTGCTTAGATCTGTAAAATAATGTTTTCATTTTTTTTATATTTTTTCAAAAATTATTTATTGCAATATTAAAGTATTTAATAGATATTTATTAAAATTATTTATTGCAGTTTTTTTATATTAAAGAATATGTATTAAAAATAGATTTTCTTAATAAAAAATAAGCAATTTTTATTAATGTAATTTATATGCTATTTTAGTTTATATAAAGTTAATTGAAAATTTAAAATGTTTATACTTAAATTCTGATAATTAGATTTTTAAAACTTCATTGTCTTGAATTTGCTTGTTATATATATGACAAACTGTTAAAATAAAAAAAATGCCTTGCATCGAACTGCTACAATATCGAAAAATCTCTTGCTACAGTAAACTGCTGCAATTTCGAATAATTGCCTGCTACAAACTGCTGCAATTTCGAAATATTACCTGATACAAACTGCTAAAATTCCAGAAATTTACTGCTCCAAAAGAGTTTTTTGTAATCACATCACTGTACGTGTGTGGCATAAGCAGGAGAGTCAGAACTCCTCTTCCATCGGCGAAATTGCTTGAGTTCTCCATTGGAAAACAAAATTCAGTACTGAAATGCTCGTGTTGCCTTTCATCCCCTATCTGATATGCTGTGTACGATTATATGAGGGGGGTGACTCCAACGTCCTCCTCCTACCTATAAATATAATATGGTATACGAGTTCTGAATTGTTTTCAAATATGCACTTTATCCCATTCATACTACTATATAATCTATAATCATTTGATGCAGTTTGCACTTGATATGTTCGCGCGAACAACTCTCGGTTTAGAAATTCTCTGTGAGAGATTCAATCCATCTAATGGAAAAAGTCTCCTACAGAATAGTGCTTAAATAAATAAAAGTTATATCTGTACAGTGCACCACTCATTATATTTCTGATCAGTTATCCCACCACCCATTTTAAATTTAAAATTCTATATATATTTCTTGACGAGATACAATCAGGGTTTCTATAAATCAGAATGCCCCAGAGTTTACAAACGAAACTATTTAAGAAGAGATATATATTAAAAAATCATATGTTTATTTTCAGAGTATATTGTTAAACAAATTATTCTTGCATACTAGAGAATGTGTTTTGAAATGCTTAAAATATTATATATCTGGAGTAATAATGAAATTCTCGTAAAAGTAATTATAATAGTCTATAAGCTATATGCTAAAATTATTGCCGACAAAACAACAAATAAATACAAACTGTAATATATGTAAAAACAATTTATTTAGTTTTGAATAAAACAAAAATAAAATAACATTTCCTTCATGACGGAAGGAAAATATATGAACAGAGATTAATATTCGACACACATCGTAATTGACTATTAATTGTCATCTCATAATTTGGGTATACATATTTGGAGATTACTAAACTCCGTAAATAACATATTTACAATGTATACCAGGTTAAAAAATGTCTTAATTACTCGTATTTACAATACTATAAGCTTAAAAGGTATTATAATAAAACCTCAATTGATGAAAAAATTAGAATATAGCTGTCACGGAGACTTTGTACTAATTTGGACTAAGTGATTCTGTCGGCCAAGAAAAATCATTGCTACGAATATTAAATTAAGCTTCGACACGGAAAATACAGATTTTAAGATGTCCAATAAATTTGCATTTATATATTTCATCCCAAGGATTTGGAACATTCCTTTGACGAAGTTCGCGATTCTCCATTTTTAATTTCTTTCTTACTGGCTCAATGTATCCATCATCAGATTGAGTGGATTCATAAAGTTTTTCTGCACTATTCACTTCCTCATTTTCATCGGAGGATATACCCTCTACCTCAACAGTATACCTCTCTCTCTCTTTTTCAGTGGATACACTTTTATCCTGAACATCAGCAAACGATACATGCCTGTATAACTGGGGAATTTCTTCGTTAACGATGTTTGCAGTCTCAATGTCATCATCGATCGAAATGAGTTGCACACATGGAGATGTAATTCCCGTTGCAATGTTTATTGTAGGTATGTCTTCGCTTTCATCGGAGGATATATACTCTACCTCAACTGTATACCTCTCTCTCTCCTTTTCAGTGGATACACTTTTTTCCTGAACCTCAGCAAACGATACATGGCTGTATAACTGGGGAATTTCTTCGTTAACGATGTTTGCAGTCTCAATATCATCATCGATCGCAACGAGGGGTACACTTGGAGAGGTAATTTCCGTTGCAATGTTGTTTGTAGATGTATCTCCGCTTTCATGAATAGACGTTGTTTTTGTGCTCAGAAAAAAGTCCATCTGGGATTTCAATCCTCGAGAACGTGAGAGAATTATAAAATTCCTCATTTATCGTAAAGAAGGGCTTTTCTTTTGTCTGTTCTAGAGGTCCATCAGAATATTTCTTCGACAGCTGGAGCATTTCCTCACGAAGTTCATAGAAACATGGTTCAGACTGCTCCTTCCATTTTCCTCTTGATGAAGTTTTCGTAAACATTTTCTTTCCTGATATTCTCTTTCTATACAGTACTATATCTATAAAAATTATAAGAAAGTTAAAATTGCATCAAAATGAAAAATTTTAAAAATAATATATTTTGGGCTAATAAATATTTATTTTTAACTATTCGATTCAATATAAATAGAACACATATAAATAATTGGAATTGTAAACAAACAGAAAAATGTAACCATATTGCACCTACTGATGTTTTCACTTTCTCATATACAGAAACATTGGTTTCGAGCCTGCTAAAAGCAATTATTCAAGTTCTTAAATTTGAATATAATGTAAGAACTTTTACAGATAATTCTTTTAAAAAATACTTGCAAGAGAAAGTCCAAAGTAATCTTATATCTGTTCAGATGTTAAAATATTGCTGCCAACGTCAGAAAAACTTTTAAAGATTTAAGAAAACTAATAAAAAATATACTTCTGAACGTAAGCTTATAAAAGAATCGCGTCTTGCAACGACTTTACATTACTTTATTTTTGATGGACGATCTCTCTGTAAGACTTTCACTTCTTGACGTACGTTTCTATTCCCGCTTATCCAAAAGTGTTGATAAAAAAGTTATCACAAAGAATTATTCTGTATGGGAATTCTACAAAAACTTGATTTGTCAAATTGAATTTAAAAGTATGCATATTACGTTTTTGTAAAATGTTTAATACAAACCGCATTCTATTCAATAGCTAATTAAGATGAAAATACATTTGTCTGTATTGAAATTTCCACCGTTTTAAAGTTTCTTTAAACCAATTTATCTCAGTTAAAAATTCTTATGTCTGCACGTATGATTACAAAATTTTTATTATACTATGCGGCTAAAAATGACAATATATGATGGACATATTTTCAGGCACTAAACTTAAACCTTTCAATTTGTTTAAGAAAAATCATGGATGTGGAGCAAAAATCGGTTTCAATATTTTATCCAAACAAACAGAGAAAACAGCGTATATATAATAAATATAACCGTGTAAAATTGTGAATATTGAATATATGAGGAATTTGAGCTGAAAACCTCATTCTAACACACAGAGCTAAGTCAACAAATTCTAACGTTAAGCTATTTTAAGTTAAGCTCTCAAATGAAAGCAGAAAATGCAACATTTATGGCTAAAGAATTGATCAAAAATATCTACTCTCTTTTAACAAATATCAAGTTTTTAATACGGGAATGAACTAATAATTGAACTCTTCGACCAGTAATTCTCCCATAAGTAGATATAGAAGTATATACAATAATTGTAACTCCATTTTCAACATTTTCATATCTGTTGAGCCCATTTCTATGACGTTTAGAATCAGATTCAAGAAAAGATACATTAAAAAAAAATTTCAAACGTTTTTTAATTATTCGATAAATATAGATGGCAACAAGCCAAATCAAGAAAATGCATTTAGTTGATTTGTGTTTAAACATAATATTATTAATGCATTTCAGGCGAGGAACTGATATTAAACTATTTTACAGTCTTTTCTTAGTATTATTATTTTTTCGGAATGCATCATGCTTTCCCATAAAATATGATGACATGAAAATAATTAAAATAAATTTTAATTAAATGTTCATATTTTTTAGCGACTAGCCCCAAAAGAATTGGAGATAGAGTGGATAATATCATTGCACACACACACATACACCCCACAGACATGATATATTTGTAGGTCCACTTTCTTGAGTACCCCTTACGTGTGAATCTGTCAAATACTCGAGTTCCGATTTTCTACGCAATTCTAGTACTTTCTCTATATATTAACATGCATAGTTAAGGAAGTATAAATCATTGTCAAGAAAACGACATTAATACAATATTTCGAATAGTGTTTCAGAAATTTTAAAACATGATATAACATTAATATCTTTTTATACAATACGAAATTGGTAACATTAAAATGTTTTCTATACAATGGTATGTGCTAAAATATATATCTATTGCAGCTGGGAATGCTTAATTTTACTTAAAACACGTAGTTCATTAGTGTTTACTTAAAACACGTAGCTCATAAGTGTTTACTTAAAACATGGGGTTATACATCAAACAGCTAACACATGATTCAAATCATAAAAAGACATAAACATATTTTTGAAAAATCTTACCAGAACGACAGTTAGGAAGGAGAATTTTCAAAAGGAATCTTCTACTAATTCCAAGAGTCAATATATATTGAAACACGTGCAGCAACAAGGAACATCCAACCTTCTCAGTCCCGAATTCAAAATGCAATAAAATTTCCCAGGTCACCAGGCACTCACTAATCCTACTGAGGCGTCAATCACGTTATCTGAATTGGATATTCGTGTAAGATAGGTGAAGCGACATCTGCGTACGTGTATATTAGTGTGTATGCATATAGGTAAATTTCAGGGAGGGGCAGAGATCAAAAGACCAGAATACCGCTGTTGACAGTATTCTAGATGGTGGACGTTATCGCCGTTCGTGACGTCACTGGTTTAGAAGGAGTAGTGCCAGTTTCTCCGAGTAGCATTCATTTCTATGGGAAAACATAGACTGTGTCAGTAGTAGTAAGGGGGGGGGATATAGCCGGAACAATGGAAAGGGGCGTGGTCAATGACGTCATCAAAACGGGCGTGGTCATGTCGTCAGAGCAGGTGCTGGTGATGTCACGTGAAGTGTTTGTTTTTGAGTGGAGTTGAGTTTTTTTTTCTCGTAATCTTCTACGAGGGTGTTTTTAATTAATGCGAGTTGTGTTGTTTCTCTTTTAAAATTTCTTTTCACAGAATGGCAGCGGGGTAAGTTTATCAAGCACGTGGTGTGTGACGTCACGTGAAGTGGAAGTATTTGTTTTTTGAGTGGAATTGAGTTGCTTGTTATGGTATACTTTTACGAGGGTGTTTTTAATGCGTGTTGAGTTGTTTGTCTTTTTAAAATTTCTTTTCACAGAATGGCAACGGGTAAGTATTATCGTGATGGGAAATGGATGACGTCATGTCACGTGTTACTTTACGAGAGGTTTGAAACTCCGTGATTTTGACGCCACGTGGTTTTCGGGGGGAATGTTGTGAAAGTAGAAGTAAATGTTTTGGAAATAAATATAATAACATCATACCACGTGTTTTTCGGTGAGTTGTAGTGAAAGTAGAAATAAATATTTTAGAAATCAATGTATTCAATTGAATACCACGTGTTTTCGGGGCGTTGTAGTGCAAAGTGAAAGTAGAAGTAAATGTATTGGAAATTTCTACACGAGCTGAGTTATGTGCAATACCACGTGGTCGCGTTGTTATGTCGAACGAGTTGAATCATTCTATGGCTGCTTCTAATGTTTATTCCTTGCACACATGGAATGAATCTGATTGGTCGTGCAACTTCATCACGTCATCTTAAAACAAGTTTCTACGGGCATCTTTGAAAAGGCAACAGTAGATTCGCTGCTGTTGGTTACCGATGTGTTGAGTGGTCCCCTTGCTAGCTTTAATGTTTATTTGAGTTTCTATTGGCTGGCAAGAAATTTGTTGATGCAGAATGGCTGCGTAAGCTCATGCACACTTGCAGGTGAGATTTAGTGACGATTGCAACAGTTTAAGTATAGGTTCAGTTCTGTGAACATTTGCTGGTGAATTCTACAATATAATACAAGATAAAAAATGAAGCGTTCTTTTGGAGAATTATCAAACATTTGTTCCCTCGAACCCAGATGGCGCAAGATAGCGGAACGTGAACAGATGGCGAAATGTTCGAGAGATTCTAAGGTGCTGAAACAAGAATCTGTGGCATACGATTTGATACACCTGGGTGGAGAAATCTTTGTTCAAGTAAGTTCCTTCAAGGGATATACCCGTGTGCATATACGGCGATATATAACAGACAATGATGGAATATTACGTCCGACGAAAGATGGAATTTCTATATCTCCTACAGTGTGGGACTCCGTGGAGAAACAACTGAACAATTTTAATGGTTTATTGGACAAGGTTCTTGTGGTTGATAAAGATGTCTGCATATCAACACAAATGAAAGACGGTGAACGAGTGTATGTATTTCAAAGAATGTTCCAACGGAAAAATTTGAGATTTGAGTTCTTGTTTGATCATGTCTTGCTTAACGGTACTCAGTTTTTAAAACTAAATAAGTCAGTCTCTTTAATTTCTGATAGAGTTAAAGAAAATCTTATTAGAGAAACTTTAGCTTACTTCATTCATCAACAGATGGATGAATTGAAATCAGAATCTCATTTAATTGGTCAATCGTATGACATGAAAGAACAAGAAATAACGGACTCACTGGGTACGTGTTTATCAATTTCAATTACTTTAAAGATTACAGAACTGTCTAACTGTTTTGGATGTCGTGAAACTTACGAAACGCGGTTTATGCATGACTGTTTAACGATGAGTCGTGCTGAAACATTTCATGAATATTTTGAACGTTCTTTATATCATTTACACTGGTGTCAAATAGCAAAAGACTTCATTGAAAGAAATAGAAATATTGATCTTGATACGGTACTTTGTGAAGCAGAATTTTTTGATGGTTTAAATGTAAAATTATTATTTGAAAATATTGAAAAGCTATATGTTAATGAAGAAGAAAGTATGTATTTAATGAGTTCTGTTGAATAAAATGTAGATTGATATATGTATTTGATATTTGTATTTTCATTTCACATTTTTACATACTGAGTGCGTTTTACTCTATTGTATAATTTGTGTTTAAAAAGTTATGATTTTGTTTAAAAACTAGAGCATATATAAATATGGTAAATGATTTATGACGATTCATTGTGATTTATTATTTCTTAGAGTAAACATCTTCTCTTCGGCATTATCTCAGTGTAAGTTAAACGTTATTAAAAATGGAAAAAGCATTGTCTAGCGGTTACGAAAATTCATCGCACGCAGCTAGTTATAGTGGAATTGATGCATAATTTGGATTTTCTCTAGATGGGAGTGAATTAGAAGGAAAGCGTGTTCTTCCTGTTTGTTACGAGACAATACCAGATCTTTTAAAAGCCATGAGTTTAACATCCCATAAAAATAAGTCTGAATTTTCCTATCATTCTGTCACGAAGCGAGTGACTATAAAAACCAAAGGAGAATACAAAGTAGTACTTCATGAAGACATTTCCGAACTCTTCGGATTTAAACCAGCTGAATATAAAGGAATTGTGGAAAGTCAATTTGTGGCGGATGCTAACGCTTCTTTCTCCGTTATGTATATGTACTGTGACCTAGTAGAACCGCAAATAGTTGGAGATTTGCAAGCGCCTCTTTTAGAAATTGTAACTACTGAAGGAAACGACGGTGAATCGATTAATGCTCATTATGCAAGACCTTTCTATTTGCCGGTCATACGCCAGCATTTTCAAACAATTCAAATTGAATTGAGACTACATTCAGGTGACTTGGTTCCATTTGAAAGAGGCACAGTTTTCATAGTATTACATTTTCGAATGAGACAACTTGTATAAAAGGTCGTTAGAAAAAAACGTGAGTTCATTTGTAAAACAAACGTTGCAGAAGTATCATGATCATCATGTTTGTACCCTATACGTGCTGCACTAAAAAATTTGAAGATTATTATGTGGGACAGACCGGTAACGGCATGCCTCATTATGGAGGAATTGCTCTACAAAAAGGATACGGTATTGGCGGATTCTTTGCTAGGCTTTTTCGAAGTGTCTTACCCATTTTGGTGCGAGGAGCAAAAACTGCAGGAAAGGAAGCTCTAAGAACAGGAACTCTTATCGCCAATAATGTGTTAGCTGGTGATACTTTTTAAACATCAGTAAAATCGAGAGCCAAAGAAGCTGGTAAAACGCTAGCTAAAAAAGCGGTTCGAAAAGCAGACGAGATGATCGGTCATGGAAGATTTAAAAGGAAGAGAAAAATTCCCAAGCGTGTCATTTCGTCTAAAGTCAAGAAGGTGCGAGGACGTGACATTTTTGATGCGTAATGGCTTTTTTTCTAAAAGATTCACCTGAGTGTGCAAAATCCGAACTTAATTTATTTACGCTTCCTCCTACGCAAACAGTTATAGAAAGAAGGCAATGGGTCGAATTTCATCCTGTTGCCAATGTATCTGACGGCAGTACTGTTGAATTTAATGTATCTGGAAGTGGAGATGATTATCTTGATTTATCCCAAACTCAACTTTATGTTAAGGTAAAAATTCTAAAAAAGTGATGGAACTGCCCTCTCGAAAGAAGATAAAGTAGGCCCCGTCAATTCGTTTTTGCATTCTCTATTTTCTCAAGTGGATATCAGTCTGAATGAAAGATTAGTGTCGTCGAGCAACAATACATACCCCTATAGAGTCATTATAGAAAAATTACTAAATCATGGTTTTGATACCAAAACTTCTCAACTCTCGGCAGAACTATTTTTCAAAGAAACCGCGGATAGAATGAATGTATTCGATGTCAAAGATCCTAATCCAAATGAAGGATTTAACAAACGAGCAGAAATGATTCAACTGAGAACAACGGTTGACATGGTAGGTCGGCTACACGTGGATTTGTTTCACCAAGATACACTTTTGCTGAACATGGTAGACATGAAAATTAAACTCATTCGTAGCAAACCCGAATTTTGTTTGTTGTGAATAGGTGGTTATAAAGTTGTGCTTGAACACGCATCGTTGTTTGTACGCAAAGTGAGAGTCAGTCCCGGTGTTGTACTGGGGCATGCAAAGAGTTTAGAAAAAAGAACAGCCAAGTATCCTATCAATAGAGTGCTTTGCAAAGCATATTCGATCCCCACTGGAAATATGTGTTTCGTCCAAGATAATATTTTTACAGGACAGATGCCTAAGCGTATAGTTGTTGCTTGTGTAGATAATGACGCATTTAATGGCAATTATAAAAAGTCACCCTTTGAATTTCAGCATTACAATATAAATTTTATAGGCGTCTGCATAGATGGACAACCTATGCCTCATAACCCATTGCAACACGACTTTGCTAATAAGAATTTCATTCATGCTTTTCAGAATTTATTTCTCACTGCAGAATTTTGCGGACTTTACCTTTCGAGATCGGAATTTCCTGAGGGAAATTGCTTATTTCTCTTTGATTTGTCCCCCGATTTATGTGATGCTTCCCATTTGAATCTGGTACGACATAGCAACTTAAGACTAGAAATAAAATTTAGCGTTCCTCTACAACAGACAGTTTCACTGTTGGTGTATGCTGAATTTGAAAACCTGATAGAAATCAACAAAGCTAGAAACATTGTACGATTTTGGAAATTGATGAATTCCTCGGACATTTATAAAATATTATCTCGTGATCGTCATACAGCGAGATATTTTAAAGGAGTTTTCCCTTCGGATAGAATTCCTAATAATGATGTAACCTTTGCAGCTCTCGTTATTAACACGGACAACCATACTGAAGCCGGTAGTCACTGGTTGGCGTTATTTATCGAAGACAATCAATCCATTGAATTTTTCGATTCATATGGCTTACCTCCTGAAAAGTACGGAAAAGATATTGGAAGATTTGTCATGAAATAACCCCATCTGAAATGTAACAAGATATCTCTGCAAAGTTTTACTTCTAATGTATGTGGACACTTTTGTATTTCTTTCTTAGTGAAACGATGCCAAGGATTATGTATAAATTTTATTGTATGTAACCTTGCTGGAAAAAAGAATGATTTTAGGATGTATCAATTTGTCAAGAAAAGATATGGTGTAAACATGATTTAAAAAAAAAAAATTATATATTTTGAAATAAATGTCTCTACTTATTTTATTGTTTCTATTTGTTAATAAATATTTACCTTATATTATTAAATTATGTTGAAACATTAAATGAAAGTTATTTAAAAACTATTTGCAGATAACTGTATACCAGATATTTTTTCGCAGGAAAAATCTTTTATTTTTTTCTGCTACTTCGGATCTGTATTAAAACAGTGCACACCCAAGAATTTGCGTCATTAATATCCATGGAGCTTCCCAGTTTAAAGCACCCCTCAACGTGTATAGTTAGTGGACCAACGGGGCCAGGCAACACCGTCTTTGTTAAGAAATTTACTGAACACATGTTTAAACCAATGCCCAAACTTGTTGTATACTGCTACGGCGCTTACCAGCAACTCTTCAATACTCTGAAAATTTGTAGATTTTTATGAAGGTTTGCCCTCTAACTTGAATACAATTCGAGATGCTCTTATCATCATAGACGACCTTATGACAGAATTAGGGCACGATACTCGTTTGAGCAAACTAGTCACAAAAGACAGCCATCATAGGAATATTTCAGTTATATTCATTGTCCAAAATTTATTTTACCAAGGAAAAGAAATGAGGTCAATACACTTAAATTCACAATATTTGGTTTTGTATAAAAATCCTAGAGATAAGAGTCAGGTGATGCACTTGGCAAGGCAAATGTTCCCTGGAAAATCTAAAGCCTTTCAAGAAATATTTCAAGACGCAACGTCCCCTGCTTATGGTTATTTATTAGTTGATCTGCGCCCCGAGACCTCTGATCGTTTGCGCATGCGCACGGGCATTTTCCCTCAGGATAAACATTATGTATATGAACTGCGTTAGACATTTAGCGTTTACTCTTTGAACGAGTAACATGTCTTCTGTAGTTATTGAACTCGAGGGTTTCCAATTACAACCTCGTGTTTTTATCATTAAAGAATTGGCATTTTTCGATGTAAATTATGGTTATCATGGCCGTTGGACCTTTCTCCCGCCTCAATCTTGGGATCAATTATCATCGAAGAAAAGAAAAGAATTTTCCCGGATAACCCGCTATTGTCATGGACTACACTGGAATAGCGGAAATTTGCCTTATCATGTTTTGCAAATTCTTCTAACATTCTTAATTGCGTCCTATTCTGACATTTATGTTAAAGGGCTGGAAAAAGCAAAATTCTTAGAAAATCTCTCAGGGATGAAGACTTTTGATCTCAATGATTTCAAGTGTCCTAAAATGGATATTTAAAATCAAATTTAGCACCAAAATGTCCCGTTCACACCCCTCACTTTAACCATTGTGCTTTAGCAGAAGATAAATTAAATATAGATGCAATACATTCATCAACTGATCTGTATTGAGCGCTAGCACGTGGTTGTCCTATTCTTAAAATATAGTAATTTCACAAAGATAAATTAAATATAGATACAATACATTCATTAAAAGGTCTGCATTCAGCGTGAGCACATGGTTACCATATTTTTAAAATGCACTAATTTCACTGTGAGAAATTAAATATAGATACAAACATTCTTGCGCAATTCTGTATTACGCGTAAATAACAATCACATTTTTTAATTTAATAAATACACACAATTTATAAATATCTTTTCCTATGCATCGAAATCACTATAAATATAGTTAATATTGAAATCGTTTTAGAGCTGAACAAATTCCTAGTAAAATTCAAATAAACATTCAAAATAGAAATTCAAATAAACATTAAAGCTAGCAAGGGGACCACGCAACACATCGGAAACCAACAGCAGCGAATCTACTGTTGCCTTTTCAAAGATGCCCGTAGAAACTTGTTTTAAGGTGACGTGTTAAAGTTGCACCACCAATCAGATTCATTCCATGTGTGCAAGGAATAAACATGTGAAGTAGCCATAGAATGACTCAACTCGTTCTACATAACAACGCGACCACGTGGTATTGCACATAACTCAGCTCGTGTAAGAATTTCCAATACATTTACTTCTACTTTCACTTTGCACTACAACCCCCCGAAAACACATGGTATTCAATTGAATACATTGATTTCTAAAACATTTACTTCTACTTTCACTACAATCCCCCCGAATACCACGTGGCGTCAAAATCACGGAGTTTCAAATCTCCGGTAAAGTAACACGTGGTATGACGTCATCCTTTTCCCATCACGATAATACTTACCCGTTGCCTTTCTGTGAAAAGAAATTTTAAAAAGTCAAACAACTCAACACGCATTAAAAACACCCGCGTAAATGATTACCATAACAAACAACACAACTCCACTCAAAAAACAAATACTTCCACTTCACGTGACGTCACACACCACGTGTTTGATAAACATACCCCGCTGCCATTCTGTGAAAAGTAATTTTAAAAAGAGAAACAACTCAACTCGCATTAATGAAAAACACCCTCGTTGAAGTTTACGAGAAAAAAAACAACTCAACTCCACAAAAAAAAACACTTCACGTGACGTCACACACCACGTGCTCTGACGTCATAAACACGCCCCCTTTTGATGACGTCATTGACCACGCCCCCTTCCATTGTTCCGGCTATATCCCCCCCTTACTACTGTCCGTCGTTGCTTTAATATAATTTGTAATTCTATCGTAAAAGTGAAGTTTAAGTGTAAATTTGTGTATTATAGATGTATATATATTAGTATTTTCACGTATATAAAGTATAATTTTGATGCGTACAAAAATGCCTGGTTGATGCTCGGTTGCTTTGTGTTAAAATTATTATAAGAAGTCAATGGGATCTATCAGTTTTCATAGATTTCCGAAAGATACTACACTCCAAAAATTATGGATTGTGAAGTGCAAAAGAGAGGATAAAAAAACTATTGCTCACGCAACTGTCTGTTCGAGTAACTTTTCTGATGAAGATTTTCGGGCTAAATTTTTGAATTTGAAGCCGGTTAAAAGATTAAAACAAGAAGCTAACGGCGCAAAAATCTCACCATTAATACCGCAGTTAAAAATAATGTTTTTAATATAGCAGTATAAAAAATTTTAATATAGCAATATAAAAGACCAGTATCCTTTTTGAAAAATAGTTTTTAATTTTGTAAATCTTTCCTAAAATTATATATTTTTCCTAAATATTATTTTTCCCCCCTAAAATTTTTTATTTCATTTTGTTAGATCTTTTTAAAAATTTTACTGCATTAAGATATTTTTAGATTTTAAGTTATTTATTTTAATTTTTTAAAATATGTTTTAAAATTCTTTATTGCATTTTTTTTTAATTTAGATTTATTTCTAATTATTTAATCTAATAAAAATTTGTTTAGATCTGTAAAATAATTTTTCAATTTTTTTTATATTTTTTCAGAAATTATTTATTGCAATATTAAAGTATTTTTTAGATATTTATTAAAATTTTTTATTGCAGTTTTTTATATTAAAGAATATCTATTAAAAATAGATTTTCTTAATAAAAAATAAGCAATTTTTATTAATGTAATTTATATGCTATTTTAGTTTATTAAAAGTTAATTGAAAATTTAAAATGTTTATACTTAAATTCTGTTAATTAGATTTTTAAAACTTCATTGTCTTGAATTTGCTTGTTATACATATGACAAACTGTTAAAATAAAAAAAATGCCTTGCATCGAACTGCTACAATGTCGAAAAATCTCTTGCTACAAACTGCTACAATTTCGAATAATTGCCTGCTACAAACTGCTGCAATTTCGAAATATTACCTGATACAAACTGCTACAATTCCAGAAATTTACTGCTCCAAAAGAGTTTTTCGTAATCACATCACTGTACGTGTGTGGCATAAGCAGAAGAGTCAGAACTCCTCTTCCATCGGCGAAATTGTTTGAGTTCTCCATTGGAAAACCAAATTCAGTACTGAAATGCTCGTGTTGCCTTACATCCCCTATCTGATATGCTGTGTATGATTATATGAGGGGGGTGATTCCAACTTCCTCCCCCTACATATAAATATAATATGGTATACAAGTTCTGAATTGTTTTCAAATATGTACTTTATCCCATTCATACTACTATATAATCTATAATCATTTGATGCAGTTTTGCACTTGATATGTTCGCGCGAACAACTCTCGGTTTAGAAATTCTCTGTGAGAGATTCAATCCATCTAATGGAAAAAGTCTCCTACAGAATAGTGCTTAAATAAATAAAAGTTATATCTGTACAGTGCACCACTCATTATATTTCTGATCAGTTATCCCACCACCCATTTTAAATTTAAAATTCTATATATATTTCTTGACGAGATACAATCAGGGTTTCTATAACTCAGAATGCCTCAGAGTTTACAAACGAAAATATTTAAGAAGAGATATATATTAGAAAATCATATGTTTATTTTTAGAGTATATTGTTAAACAACTTATTCTTGCATACTAGAGAATGTGTTTCGAAATGCTTAAAATATTATATATCTGGAGTAATAATGAAATTCTCGTAAAAGTAATTATAATAGTCTATAAGCTATATGCTAAAATTATTGCCGACAAAACAACAAATAAATACAAACTGTAATATATGTAAAAACAATTTATTTAGTTTTGAATAAAACAAAAATAAAATAACATTTCCTTCATGACGGAAGGAAAATATAGGAACAGAGATTAATATTCGACACACATCGTAATTGACTATTAATTGTCATCTCATAATTTGGCTATACATATTTGGAGATTACTAAACTCCGTAAATAACATATTTACAATGTATACCAGGTTAAAAAATGTCTTAATTATTTCCAATACTATACGCTTAAAAGGTATTATAATAAAACCTCAATTGATGAAAAAATTAGAATATAGCTGTCACGGAGACTTTGTACTAATTTGAACTGAGTGATTCTGTCGGACAAGAAAAGTCATTGCTACGAATATTAAATTAATGTTCGACACGGAAAATACAGATCTTCAGATGTCCAATAAATTTGCATTTATATATTTCATCCCAAGGATTTGGAACATTCCTTTGACGAAGTTCGCGATTCTCCATTTTTAATTTCTTTCTTACTGGCTCAATGCTTTCATCTTCAGATTGAGTGCATTCATAAAGCTTTTCTGCACTATTCACTTCCTCATTTTCATCGGAGGATATATCCTCTACCTCAACAGTATACCTCTCTTTCTCTTTTTCAGTGGATACACTTTTATCCTGAACCTCAGCAAACGATACATGGCTGTATAACTGGAGAATTTCTTCGTTAACGATGTTTGCAGTCTCAATGTCATCATCGATCGAAATGAGGGGCACACATGGAGATGCAATTCCCGTTGCAATGTTTATTGTAGGTATGTCTTCGCTTTCATCGGAGGATATATCCTCTACCTCAACAGTATACCCCTCTCTCTCCTTTTCAGTGGATACACTTTTTTCCTGAACCTCAGCAAACTGGCTGTGTAACTGGAGAATTTCTTCGTTAACGATGTTTGCAATCTCAATGTCATCATCGATCGAAATGAGGGGCACACATGGAGATGTAATTCCCGTTGCAATGTTTATTGTAGGTATGTCTTCGCTTTCATCGGAGGATATATCCTCTACCTCAACTGTATACCTCTCTCTCTCCTTTTCAGTGGATACACTTTTTTCCTGAACCTCAGCAAACTGGCTGTATAACTGGAGAATTTCTTCGTTAACGATGTTTGCAATCTCAATGTCATCATCGATCGAAATGAGGGGCACACATGGAGATGTAATTCCCGTTGCAATGTTTATTGTAGGTATGTCTTCGCTTTCATCGGAGGATATATCCTCTACCTCAACTGTATACCTCTCTCTCTCCTTTTCAGTGGATACACTTTTTTCCTGAACCTCAGCAAACGATACATGCCTGCATAACTGGGGAATTTCTTCTTTGCCGATGTTTGCAGTCTCAATATCATCATCGATCGCAACGAGGGTTACACTTGGAGAGGTAATTTCCGTTGCAATGTTGTTTGTAGGCGTATCTCCGCTTTCTTGAATAGACATGTTTTTGTGCTCAGAAAAAAGTCCATCTGGGATTTCAATCCTCGAGAACGTGAGAGAATTATAAAATTCCTCATTTATCGTAAAGAAGGGCTTTTCTTTTGTCTGTTCTAGAGGTCCATCAGAATATTTCTTCGACAGCTGGAGCATTTCCTCACGAAGTTCATAGAAACATGGTTCAGACTGCTCCTTCCATTTTCCTCTTGATGAAGTTTTCGTAAACATTTTCTCTCCTGATATTATCTTTCTCTACAGTACTATATCTATAAAAATTATAAGAAAGTTAAAACTGCATCAAAATAAAAAATTTTAAAAATAATATAGTTTGGGCTTATAAATCTTTATTTTTAACTATTCGATTCAATATAAATAGAACACATATAAATAATTGGAATTGTAAACAAACAGAAAAATGTAGCCATATGGCACCTACTGATGTTTTCACTTTCTCATATACAGAAACATTGGTTTTGAGCCTGCTAAAAGCAATTATTCAAGTTCTTAAATTTGAATATAATTTAAGAACTTTTACAGATAATTCTTTTAAAAAATACTTGCAAGAGAAAGTCCAAAGTAATCTTATATCTGTTCAGATGTTAAAATATACTTCTGAACGTAGGCTTATAAAAGAATCGCGTCTTACAACGACTTTACATTACTTTATTTTTGATGGACGCTCCCTCTGTAAGACTTTCACTTCTTGACGTACGTTTCTATTCTCGCTTATCCAAAAGTGTTGATAAAAAAGTCATCACAAAGAATTATTCTGTACGGGAATTCTACAAAAACTTGATTTGTCAAATTGAATTTAAAATTATGCATATTACGTTTTTGTAAAATGTTTAATACAAACCGCATTCTTTTCAATAGCTAATTAAGATAAAAATACATTTGTCTGTATTGAAATTTCCACCGTTTTAAAGTTTCTTTAAACCAATTTATCTCAGTTAAAAATTCTTATGTCTGCCCGTATGATTACAAAATTTTTATTATACTATTTGTCTAAAAATGACAATATATGATGGACATATTTTCAGGCACTAAACTTAAACCTTTCAATTTGTATAAGAAAAATCATGGATGTGGAGCAAAAATCGGTTTCAATATTTTACCCAAACAAACAGAGAAAACAGCGTATATATAATAAATATAACCGTGTAAAATTGTGAATATTGATTATATGAGAAATTTGAGCTGAAAACCTCATTCTAACACACAGAGCTAAGTCAACAAATTCTAACGTTAAGCTATTTTAAGTTAAGCTCTCAAATGTAAACAGAAAATGCAACATTTATGGCTAAAGAATTGATCAAAAATATCTACTCTCTTTTAACAAATATTAAGTTTTTAATACGGGAATGAACTAATAATTGAACTCTTCGACAAGTAATTCTCCCATAAGTAGATATAGAAGTATATACAATAATTGTAACTCCATTTTCAACATTTCCATATCTGTTGAGCCCATTTCTATGACGTTTAAAATCAGATTCAAGAAAAGATACATTAAAAAAAATTTCAAATGTTTTTTAATTATTCGATAAATATAGATGGCAACAAGCCAAATCAAGAAAATGCATTTAGTTGATTTGTGTTTAAACATAATATTATTAATGCATTTCAGGCGAGGAACTGATATTAAACTATTTTAGAGTCTTTCCTTAGTATTATTATTTTTTCGGAATGTATCATGCTTTCCCATAAAATATGATGACATGAAAATACTTAAAATAAATTTTAATTAAGTTTTAATTAAATTTTCATTTTTATTTAGCGACTAGCCCCAAAGGAATTGGAGATAGAGTGGATAATATCATTGCACACACACACATACACCACACAGACGTCATGATATATTTGTAGGTCCACTTTCTTGAGTACCCCTTACGTGTGAATCTGTCAAAAACTCGAGTTCCGATTTTCTACGCAATTCTAATACTTTCTCTATATATTAACATGTATAGTTAAGGAAGTATAAATCATTGTCAAGAAAACGACATTAATACAATATTTCGAATAGTGTTTCAGAAATTTTAAAACATGATTTAACATTAATATCTTTTTATACAATACGAAATTGGTAACATTAAAATGTTTTCTATACAATGGTATGTGCTAAAATATATATCTATTGCAGCTGGGAATGCTTAATTTTACTTAAAACACGTAGTTCATTAGTGTTTACTTAAAACACGTAGCTCATAAGTGTTTACTTAAAACATGGGGTTATACATCAAACAGCTAACACATGATTCAAATCATAAAAAGACATAAACATATTTTTGAAAAATCTTACCAGAACGACAGTTAGGAAGGAGAATTTTCAAAAGGAATCTTCTACTAATTCCAAGAGTCAATATATAATGAAACCCGTGCAGCAACAAGGAACATCCAACCTTCTCAGTCCCGAATTCAAAATGCAATAAAATTTCCCAGGTCACCAGGCACTCACTAATCCTACTGAGGCGTCAATCACGTTATCTGAATTGGATATTCGTGTAAGATAGGTGAAGCGACATCTGCGTACGTGTATATTAGTGTGTATGCATATAGGTAAATTTCAGGGAGGGGCAGAGATCAAAAGACCAGAATACCGCTGTTGACAGTATTCTAGATGGGGGACGTTATCGCCGTTCGTGACGTCACTGGTTTAGAAGGAGTAGTGCCAGTTTCTCCGAGTAGCATTCATTTCTATGGGAAAACATAGACTGTGTCAGTAGTAGTAAGGGGGGGATATAGCCGGAACAATGGAAAGGGGCGTGGTCAATGACGTCATCAAAAGGGGCGTGGTCATGTCGTCAGAGCACGTGCCTGTGATGTCACGTGAAGTGTTTGTTTTTGAGTGGAGTTGAGTTTTTTTTCTCGTAATCTTCTACGAGGGTGTTTTTAATTAATGCGAGTTGTGTTGTTTCTCTTTTAAAATTTCTTTTCACAGAATGGCAGCGGGGAAAGTTTATCAAGCACGTGGTGTGTGACGTCACGTGAAGTGGAAGTATTTGTTTTTTGAGTGGAATTGAGTTGCTTGTTATGGTATTCTTTTACGAGGGTGTTTTTAATGCGTGTTGAGTTGTTTGTCTTTTTAAAATTTCTTTTCACAGAATGGCAACGGGTAAGTATTATCGTGATGGGAAAAGGATGACGTCATGTCACGTGTTACTTTACGGGAGGTTTGAAACTCCGTGATTTTGACGCCACGTGGTTTTCGGGGGGAATGTTGTGAAAGTAGAAGTAAATGTTTTGGAAATAAATATAATAACATCATACCACGTGTTTTTCGGTGAGTTGTAGTGAAAGTAGAAATAAATATTTTAGAAATCAATGTATTCAATTGAATACCACGTGTTTTCGGGGCGTTGTAGTGCAAAGTGAAAGTAGAAGTAAATGTATTGGAAATTTCTACACGAGCTGAGTTATGTGCAATACCACGTGGTCGCGTTGTTATGTCGTACGAGTTGAATCATTCTATGGCTGCTTCTAATGTTTATTCCTTGCACACATGGAATGAATCTGATTGGTCGTGCAACTTCATCACGTCATCTTAAAACAAGTTTCTACGGGTATCTTTGAAAAGGCAACAGTAGATTCGCTGCTGTTGGTTACCGATGTGTTGAGTGGTCCCCTTGCTAGCTTTAATGTTTATTTGAGTTTCTATTGGCTGGCAAGAAATTTGTTGATGCAGAATGGCTGCGTAAGCTCATGCATACTTGCAGGTGAGATTTAGTGACGATTGCAACAGTTTAAGTATAGGTTCAGTTCTGTGAACATTTGCTGGTGAATTCTTCAATATAATACAAGATAAAAAATGAAGCGTTCTTTTGGAGAATTATCAAACATTTGTTCCCTCGAACCCAGAATGCGCAAGATAGCGGAACGTGAACAGATGGCGAAATGTTCGAGAGATTCTAAGGTGCTGAAACAAGAATCTGTGGCGTACGATTTGATACACCTGGGTGGAGAAAACTTTGTTCAAGTAAGTTCCTTCAAGGGATATACCCGTGTGCATATACGGCGATATATAACAGACAATGATGGAATATTACGTCCGACGAAAGATGGAATTTCTATATCTCCTACAGTGTGGGACTCCGTGGAGAAACAACTGAACAATTTTAATGGTTTATTGGACAAGGTTCTTGTGGTTGATAAAGATGTCTGCATATCAACACAAATGAAAGACGGTGAACGAGTGTATGTATTTCAAAGAATGTTCCAACGGAAAAATTTGAGATTTGAGTTCTTGTTTGTTCATGTCTTGCTTAACGGTGCTCAGTTTTTAAAACTAAATAAGTCAGTCTCTTTAATTTCTGATAGAGTTAAAGAAAATCTTATTAGAGAAACTTTAGCTTACTTCATTCATCAACAGATGGATGAATTGAAATCAGAATCTCATTTAATTGGTCAATCGTATGACATGAAAGAACAAGAAATAACGGACTCACTGGGTACGTGTTTATCAATTTCAATTACTTTAAAGATTTCAGAACTGTCTAACTGTTTTGGATGTCGTGAAACTTACGAAACGCGGTTTATGCATGACTGTTTAACGATGAGTCGTGCTGAAAAATTTCATGAATATTTTGAACGTTCTTTATATCAGTTACACTGGTGTCAAATAGCAAAAGACTTCATTGAAAGAAATAGAAATATTGATCTTGATACGGTACTTTGTGAAGCAGAATTTTTTGATGGTTTAAATGTAAAATTATTATTTGAAAATATTGAAAAGCTATATATTAATGAAGAAGAAAGTATGTATTTAATGAGTTCTGTTGAATAAAATGTAGATTGATATATGTATTTGATATTTGTATTTTCATTTCACATTTTTACATACTGAGTGCGTTTTACTCTATTGTATAATTTGTGTTTAAAAAGTTATGATTTTGTTTAAAAACTAGAGCATATATAAATATGGTAACTGATTTATGACGATTCATTGTGATTTATTATTTCTTAGAGTAAACATCTTCTCTTCGGCATTATCTCAGTGTAAGTTAAACGTTATTAAAAATGGAAAAAGCATTGTCTAGCGGTTACGAAAATCCATCGCACGCAGCTAGTTATAGTGGAATTGATGCATTATTTGGATTTTCTCTAGATGGGAGTGAATTAGAAGGAAGGCGTGTTCCTCCTGTTTGTTACGAGACTATACCAGATCTTTTAAAAGCCATGAGTTTAACATCCCATAAAAATAAGTCTGAATTTTCCTATCATTCTGTCACGAAGCGAGTGACTATAAAAACCAAAGGAGAATCCAAAGTAGTGCTTCATGAAGGCATTTCCGAACTCTTCGGATTTAAACCAGCTGAATATAAAGGAATTGTGGAAAGTCCATTTGTGGCGGATGCTAACGCTTCTTTCTCCGTTATGTATATGTACTGTGACCTAGTAGAACCGCAAATAGTTGGAGATTTGCAAGCGCCTCTTTTAGAAATTGTAACTACTGAAGGAAACGACGGTGAATCGATTAATGCTCATTATGCAAGACCTTTCTATTTGCCGGTCATACGCCAGCATTTTCAAACAATTCAAATTGAATTGAGACTACATTCAGGTGACTTGGTTCCATTTGAAAGAGGCACAGTTTTCATAGTATTACATTTTCGAATGAGACAACTTGTATAAAAGGTCGTTAGAAAAAACGTGAGTTCATTTGTAAAACAAACGTTGCAGAAGTATCATCATCATCATGTTTGTACCCTATACGTGCTGCACTAAAAAATTTGAAGATTATTATGTGGGACAGACCGGTAACGGCATGCCTCATTATGGAGGAATTGCTCTACAAAAAGGATACGGTATTGGCGGATTCTTTGCTAGGCTTTTTCGAAGTGTCTTACCCATTTTGGTGCGAGGAGCAAAAACTGCAGGAAAGGAAGCTCTAAGAACAGGAACTCTTATCGCCAATGATGTGTTAGCTGGTGATACTTTTTAAACATCAGTAAAATCGAGAGCCAAAGAAGCTGGTAAAACGCTAGCTAAAAAAGCGGTTCGAAAAGCAGACGAGATGATCAGTCATGGAAGATTTAAAAGGAAGAGAAAAATTCCCAAACGTGTCATTTCGTCCAAAGTCAAGAAGGTGCGAGGACGTGACATTTTTGATGCGTAATGGCTTTTCTTCTAAAAGATTCACCTGAGTGTGCAAAATCCGAACTTAATTTATTTACGCTTCCTCCTACGCAAACAGTTATAGAAAGAAGGCAATGGGTCGAATTTCATCCTGTTGCCAATGTATCTGACGGCAGTCCTGTTGAATTTAATGTATCTGGAAGTGGAGATGATTATCTTGATTTATCCCAAACTCAACTTTATGTTAAGGTAAAAATTCTAAAAAAGTGATGGAACTGCCCTCTCGAAAGAAGATAAAGTAGGCCCCGTCAATTCGTTTTTGCATTCTCTATTTTCTCAAGTGGATATCAGTCTGAATGAAAGATTAGTGTCGTCGAGCAACAATACATACCCCTATAGAGTCATTATAGAAAAATTACTAAATCATGGTTTTGATACCAAAACTTCTCAACTCTCGGCAGAACTATTTTTCAAAGAAAACGCGGATAGAATGAATGTATTCGATGTCAAAGATCCTAATCCAAATGAAGGATTTAACAAACGAGCAGAAATGATTCAACTGAGCACAACGGTTGACATGGTAGGTCGGCTACACGTGGATTTGTTTCACCAAGATACACTTTTGCTGAACATGGTAGACATGAAAATTAAACTCATTCGTAGCAAACCCGAATTTTGTTTGTTGTGAATAGGTGGTTATAAAGTTGTGCTTGAACACGCATCGTTGTTTGTACGCAAAGTGAGAGTCAGTCCCGGTGTTGTACTGGGGCATGCAAAGAGTTTAGAAAAAAGAACAGCCAAGTATCCTATCAATAGAGTGCTTTGCAAAGCATATTCGATCCCCACTGGAAATATGTGTTTCGTCCAAGATAATATTTTTACAGGACAGATGCCTAAGCGTATAGTTGTTGCTTGTGTAGATAATGACGCATTTAATGGCAATTATAAAAAGTCACCCTTTGAATTTCAGCATTACAATATAAATTTTATAGGCGTCTGCATAGATGGACAACCTATGCCTCATAACCCATTGCAACACGACTTTGCTAATAAGAATTTCATTCATGCTTTTCAGAATTTATTTCTCACTGCAGAATTTTGCGGACTTTACCTTTCGAGATCGGAATTTCCTGAGGGAAATTGCTTATTTCTCTTTGATTTGTCCCCCGATTTATGTGATGCTTCCCATTTGAATCTGGTACGACATAGCAACTTAAGACTAGAAATAAAATTTAGCGTTCCTCTACAACAGACAGTTTCACTGTTGGTGTATGCTGAATTTGAAAACCTGATAGAAATCAACAAAGCTAGAAACATTGTACGATTTTGGAAATTGATGAATTCCTCGGACATTTATAAAATATTATCTCGTGATCGTCATACAGCGAGATATTTTAAAGGAGTTTTCCCTTCGGATAGAATTCCTAATAATGATGTAACCTTTGCAGCTCTCGTTATTAACACGGACAACCATACTGAAGCCGGTAGTCACTGGTTGGCGTTATTTATCGAAGACAATCAATCCATTGAATTTTTCGATTCATATGGCTTACCTCCTGAAAAGTACGGAAAAGATATTGGAAGATTTGTCATGAAATAACCCCATCTGAAATGTAACAAGATATCTCTGCAAAGTTTTACTTCTAATGTATGTGGACACTTTTGTATTTCTTTCTTAGTGAAACGATGCCAAGGATTATGTATAAATTTTATTGTATGTAATCTTGCTGGAAAAAAGAATGATTTTAGGATGTATCAATTTGTCAAGAAAAGATATGGTGTAAACATGATTTAAAAAAAAAAATTATATATTTTGAAATAAATGTCTCTACTTATTTTATTGTTTCTATTTGTTAATAAATATTTACCTTATATTATTAAATTATGTTGAAACATTAAATGAAAGTTATTTAAAAACTATTTGCAGATAACTGTATACCAGATATTTTTTCGCAGGAAAAATCTTTTATTTTTTTCTGCTACTTCGGATCTGTATTAAAACAGTGCACACCCAAGAATTTGCGTCATTAATATCCATGGAGCTTCCCAGTTTAAAGCACCCCTCAACGTGTATAGTTAGTGGACCAACGGGGCCAGGCAACACCGTCTTTGTTAAGAAATTTACTGAACACATGTTTAAACCAATGCCCAAACTTGTTGTATACTGCTACGGCGCTTACCAGCAACTCTTCAATACTCTGAAAATTTGTAGATTTTTATGAAGGTTTGCCCTCTAACTTGAATACAATTCGAGATGCTCTTATCATCATAGACGACCTTATGACAGAATTAGGGCACGATACTCGTTTGAGCAAACTAGTCACAAAAGACAGCCATCATAGGAATATTTCAGTTATATTCATTGTCCAAAATTTATTTTACCAAGGAAAAGAAATGAGGTCAATACACTTAAATTCACAATATTTGGTTTTGTATAAAAATCCTAGAGATAAGAGTCAGGTGATGCACTTGGCAAGGCAAATGTTCCCTGGAAAATCTAAAGCCTTTCAAGAAATATTTCAAGACGCAACGTCCCCTGCTTATGGTTATTTATTAGTTGATCTGCGCCCCAAGACCTCTGATCGTTTGCGCATGCGCACGGGCATTTTCCCTCAGGATAAACATTATGTATATGAACTGCGTTAGACATTTAGCGTTTACTCTTTGAACGAGTAACATGTCTTCTGTAGTTATTGAACTCGAGGGTTTCCAATTACAACCTCGTGTTTTTATCATTAAAGAATTGGCATTTTTCGATGTAAATTATGGTTATCATGGCCGTTGGACCTTTCTCCCGCCTCAATCTTGGGATCAATTATCATCGAAGAAAAGAAAAGAATTTTCCCGGATAACCCGCTATTGTCATGGACTACACTGGAATAGCGGAAATTTGCCTTATCATGTTTTGCAAATTATTCTAACATTCTTAATTGCGTCCTATTCTGACATTTATGTTAAAGGGCTGGAAAAAGCAAAATTCTTAGAAAATCTCTCAGGGATGAAGACTTTTGATCTCAATGATTTCAAGTGTCCTAAAATGGATATTTAAAATCAAATTTAGCACCAAAATGTCCCGTTCACACCCCTCACTTTAACCATTGTGCTTTAGCAGAAGATAAATTAAATATAGATGCAATACATTCATCAACTGATCTGTATTGAGCGCTAGCACGTGGTTGTCCTATTCTTAAAATATAGTAATTTCACAAAGATAAATTAAATATAGATACAATACATTCATTAAAAGATCTGCATTCAGCGTGAGCACATGGTTACCATATTTTTAAAATGCACTTATTTCACTGTGAGAAATTAAATATAGATACAAACATTCTTGCGCAATTCTGTATTACGCGTAAATAACAATCACATTTTTTAATTTAATAAATACACACAATTTATAAATATCTTTTCCTATGCATCGAAATCACTATAAATATAGTTAATATTGAAATCGTTTTAGAGCTGAACAAATTCCTAGTAAAATTCAAATAAACATTCAAAATAGAAATTCAAATAAACATTAAAGCTAGCAAGGGGACCACGCAACACATCGGAAACCAACAGCAGCGAATCTACTGTTGCCTTTTCAAAGATGCTCGTAGAAACTTGTTTTAAGGTGACGTGTTAAAGTTGCACCACCAATCAGATTCATTCCATGTGTGCAAGGAATAAACATTTGAAGTAGCCATAGAATGATTCAACTCGTACGACATAACAACGCGACCACGTGGTATTGCACATAACTCAGCTCGTGTAGAAATTTCCAATACATTTACTTCTACTTTCACTTTGCACTACAACGCCCCGAAAACACGTGGTATTCAATTGAATACATTGATTTATAAAATATTTATTTCTACTTTCACTACAACTCACCGAAAAACACGTGGTATGATGTTATTATATTTATTTCCAAAACATTTACTTCTACTTTCACAACATTCCCCCCGAAAACCACGTGGCGTCAAAATCACGGAGTTTCAAATCTCCGGTAAAGTAACACGTGGTATGACGTCATCCTTTTCCCATCACGATAATACTTACCCGTTGCCTTTCTGTGAAAAGAAATTTTAAAAAGTCAAACAACTCAACACGCATTAAAAACACCCGCGTAAATGATTACCATAACAAACAACTCAACTCCACTCAAAAAACAAATACTTCCACTTCACGTGACGTCACACACCACGTGTTTGATAAACATACCCCGCTGCCATTCTGTGAAAAGTAATTTTAAAAAGAGAAACAACTCAACTCGCATTAATTAAAAACACCCTCGTAGAAGTTTACGAGAAAAAAAACAACTCAACTCCCCAAAAAAAAACACTTCACGTGACGTCACACACCACGTGCTCTGACGTCATAAACACGCCCCCTTTTGATGACGTCATTGACCACGCCCCCTTCCATTGTTCCGGCTATATCCCCCCCTTACTACTGTCCGTCGTTGCTTTAATATAATTTGTAATTCTATCGTAAAAGTGAAGTTTAAGTGTAAATTTGTGTATTATAGATGTATATATATTAGTATTTTCACGTATATAAAGTATAATTTTGATGCGTACAAAAATGCCTGGTTGATGCTCGGTTGCTTTGTGTTAAAATTATTATAAGAAGTCAATGGGATCTATCAGTTTTCATAGATTTCCGAAAGATACTACACTCCAAAAATTATGGATTGTGAAGTGCAAAAGAGAGGATAAAAAAACCAAAAGAGTTTTTCGTAATCACATCACTGTACGTGTGTGGCATAAGCAGAAGAGTCAGAACTCCTCTTCCATCGGCGAAATTGTTTGAGTTCTCCATTGGAAAACCAAATTCAGTACTGAAATGCTCGTGTTGCCTTACATCCCCTATCTGATATGCTGTGTATGATTATATGAGGGGGGTGATTCCAACGTCCTCCCCCTACATATAAATATAATATGGTATACAAGTTCTGAATTGTTTTCAAATATGTACTTTATCCCATTCATACTACTATATAATCTATAATCATTTGATGCAGTTTTGCACTTGATATGTTCGCGCGAACAACTCTCGGTTTAGAAATTCTCTGTGAGAGATTCAATCCATCTAATGGAAAAAGTCTCCTACAGAATAGTGCTTAAATAAATAAAAGTTATATCTGTACAGTGCACCACTCATTATATTTCTGATCAGTTATCCCACCACCCATTTTAAATTTAAAATTCTATATATATTTCTTGACGAGATACAATCAGGGTTTCTATAACTCAGAATGCCTCAGAGTTTACAAACGAAAATATTTAAGAAGAGATATATATTAGAAAATCATATGTTTATTTTTAGAGTATATTGTTAAACAACTTATTCTTGCATACTAGAGAATGTGTTTCGAAATGCTTAAAATATTATATATCTGGAGTAATAATGAAATTCTCGTAAAAGTAATTATAATAGTCTATAAGCTATATGCTAAAATTATTGCCGACAAAACAACAAATAAATACAAACTGTAATATATGTAAAAACAATTTATTTAGTTTTGAATAAAACAAAAATAAAATAACATTTCCTTCATGACGGAAGGAAAATATAGGAACAGAGATTAATATTCGACACACATCGTAATTGACTATTAATTGTCATCTCATAATTTGGCTATACATATTTGGAGATTACTAAACTCCGTAAATAACATATTTACAATGTATACCAGGTTAAAAAATGTCTTAATTATTTCCAATACTATACGCTTAAAAGGTATTATAATAAAACCTCAATTGATGAAAAAATTAGAATATAGCTGTCACGGAGACTTTGTACTAATTTGAACTGAGTGATTCTGTCGGACAAGAAAAGTCATTGCTACGAATATTAAATTAATGTTCGACACGGAAAATACAGATCTTCAGATGTCCAATAAATTTGCATTTATATATTTCATCCCAAGGATTTGGAACATTCCTTTGACGAAGTTCGCGATTCTCCATTTTTAATTTCTTTCTTACTGGCTCAATGCTTTCATCTTCAGATTGAGTGCATTCATAAAGCTTTTCTGCACTATTCACTTCCTCATTTTCATCGGAGGATATATCCTCTACCTCAACAGTATACCTCTCTTTCTCTTTTTCAGTGGATACACTTTTATCCTGAACCCCATCAAACGATACATGGCTGTATAACTGGAGAATTTCTTCGTTAACGATGTTTGCAGTCTCAATGTCATCATCGATCGAAATGAGGGGCACACATGGAGATGCAATTCCCGTTGCAATGTTTATTGTAGGTATGTCTTCGCTTTCATCGGAGGATATATCCTCTACCTCAACAGTATACCTCTCTCTCTCCTTTTCAGTGGATACACTTTTTTCCTGAACCTCAGCAAACTGGCTGTATAACTGGAGAATTTCTTCGTTAACGATGTTTGCAATCTCAATGTCATCATCGATCGAAATGAGGGGCACACATGGAGATGTAATTCCCGTTGCAATGTTTATTGTAGGTATGTCTTCGCTTTCATCGGAGGATATATCCTCTACCTCAACTGTATACCTCTCTCTCTCCTTTTCAGTGGATACACTTTTTTCCTGAACCTCAGCAAACGATACATGCCTGCATAACTGGGGAATTTCTTCTTTGCCGATGTTTGCAGTCTCAATATCATCATCGATCGCAACGAGGGGTACACTTGGAGAGGTAATTTCCGTTGCAATGTTGTTTGTAGGTGTATCTCCGCTTTCTTGAATAGACATGTTTTTGTGCTCAGAGAAAAGTCCATCTGGGATTTCAATCCTCGAGAACGTGAGAGAATTATAAAATTCCTCATTTATCGTAAAGAAGGGCTTTTCTTTTGTCTGTTCTAGAGGTCCATCAGAATATTTCTTCGACAGCTGGAGCATTTCCTCACGAAGTTCATAGAAACATGGTTCAGACTGCTCCTTCCATTTTCCTCTTGATGAAGTTTTCGTAAACATTTTCTCTCCTGATATTATCTTTCTCTACAGTACTATATCTATAAAAATTATAAGAAAGTTAAAACAGCATCAAAATAAAAAATTTTAAAAATAATATAGTTTGGGCTTATAAATCTTTATTTTTAACTATTCGATTCAATATAAATAGAACACATATAAATAATTGGAATTATAAACAAACAGAAAAATGTAGCCATATGGCACCTACTGATGTTTTCACTTTCTCATATACAGAAACATTGGTTTTGAGCCTGCTAAAAGCAATTATTCAAGTTCTTAAATTTGAATATAATTTAAGAACTTTTACAGATAATTCTTTTAAAAAATACTTGCAAGAGAAAGTCCAAAGTATTCTTATATCTGTTCAGATGTTAAAATATACTTCTGAACGTAGGCTTATAAAAGAATCGCGTCTTACAACGACTTTACATTATTTTATTTTTGATGGACGCTCTCTCTGTAAGACTTTCACTTCTTGACGTACGTTTCTATTCTCGCTTATCCAAAAGTGTTGATAAAAAAGTCATCACAAAGAATTATTCTGTATGGGAATTCTACAAAAACTTGATTTGTCAAATTGAATTTAAAATTATGCATATTACGTTTTTGTAAAATGTTTAATACAAACCGCATTCTTTTCAATAGCTAATTAAGATAAAAATACATTTGTCTGTATTGAAATTTCCACCGTTTTAAAGTTTCTTTAAACCAATTTATCTCAGTTAAAAATTCTTATGTCTGCCCGTATGATTACAAAATTTTTATTATACTATTTGTCTAAAAATGACAATATATGATGGACATATTTTCAGGCACTAAACTTAAACCTTTCAATTTGTATAAGAAAAATCATGGATGTGGAGCAAAAATCGGTTTCAATATTTTACCCAAACAAACAGAGAAAACAGCGTATATATAATAAATATAACCGTGTAAAATTGTGAATATTGATTATATGAGAAATTTGAGCTGAAAACCTCATTCTAACACACAGAGCTAAGTCAACAAATTCTAACGTTAAGCTATTTTAAGTTAAGCTCTCAAATGTAAACAGAAAATGCAACATTTATGGCTAAAGAATTGATCAAAAATATCTACTCTCTTTTAACAAATATTAAGTTTTTAATACGGGAATGAACTAATAATTGAACTCTTCGACAAGTAATTCTCCCATAAGTAGATATAGAAGTATATACAATAATTGTAACTCCATTTTCAACATTTCCATATCTGTTGAGCCCATTTCTATGACGTTTAGAATCAGATTCAAGAAAAGATACATTAAAAAAAATTTCAAATGTTTTTTAATTATTCGATAAATATAGATGGCAACAAGCCAAATCAAGAAAATGCATTTAGTTGATTTGTGTTTAAACATAATATTATTAATGCATTTCAGGCGAGGAACTGATATTAAACTCTTTTACAGTCTTTCCTTAGTATTATTATTTTTTCGGAATGTATCATGCTTTCCCATAAAATATGATGACATGAAAATACTTAAAATAAATTTTAATTAAGTTTTAATTAAATTTTCATTTTTATTTAGGGACTAGCCCCAAAAGAATTGGAGATAGAGTGGATAATATCATTGCACACACACACATACCCCACACAGACGTCATGATATATTTGTAGGTCCACTTTCTTGAGTACCCCTTACGTGTGAATCTGTCAAATACTCGAGTTCCGATTTTCTACGCAATTCTAATACTTTCTCTATATATTAACATGTATAGTTAAGGAAGTATAAATCATTGTCAAGAAAACGACATTAATACAATATTTCGAATAGTGTTTCAGAAATTTTAAAACATGATATAACATTAATATCTTTTTATACAATACGAAATTGGTAACATTAAAATGTTTTCTATACAATGGTATGTGCTAAAATATATATCTATTGCAGCTGGGAATGCTTAATTTTACTTAAAACACGTAATTCATTAGTGTTTACTTAAAACACGTAGCTCATAAGTGTTTACTTAAAACATGGGGTTATACATCAAACAGCTAACACATGATTCAAATCATAAAAAGACATAAACATATTTTTGAAAAATCTTACCAGAACGACAGTTAGGAAGGAGAATTTTTAAATGGAATCTTCTACTAATTCCAAGAGTCAATATATATTGAAACACGTGCAGCAACAAGGAACATCCAACCTTCTCAGTCCCGAATTCAAAATGCAATAAAATTTCCCAGGTCACCAGCCACTCACTAATCCTACTGAGGCGTCAATCACGTTATCTGAATTGGATATTCGTGTAAGATAGGTGAAGCGACATCTGCGTACGTGTATATTAGTGTGTATGCATATAGGTAAATTTCAGGGAGGGGCAGAGATCAAAAGACCAGAATACCGCTGTTGACAGTATTCTAGATGGTGGACGTTATCGCCGTTCGTGACGTCACTGGTTTAGAAGGAGTAGTGCCAGTTTCTCCGAGTAGCATTCTTACCCGAAATATATATATATATTTCGGGTAAGTATTATCGTGATGGGAAAAGGATGACGTCATGTCACGTGTTACTTTACGGGAGGTTTGAAACTCCGGGATTTTGACGCCACGTGGTTTTCGGGGGGAATGTTGTGAAAGTAGAAGTAAATGTTTTGGAAATAAATATAATAACATCATACCACGTGTTTTTCGGTGAGTTGCAGTGAAAGTAGAAATAAATATTTTAGAAATCAATGTATTCAATTGAATACCACGTGTTTTCGGGGCGTTGTAGTGCAAAGTGAAAGTAGAAGTAAATGTATTGGAAATTTCTACACGAGCTGAGTTATGTGCAATACCACGTGGTCGCGTTGTTATGTCGAACGAGTTGAATCATTCTATGGCTGCTTCTAATGTTTATTCCTTGCACACATGGAATGAATCTGATTGGTCGTGCAACTTCATCACGTCATCTTAAAACAAGTTTCTACGGGCATCTTTGAAAAGGCAACAGTAGATTCGCTGCTGTTGGTTACCGATGTGTTGAGTGGTCCCCTTGCTAGCTTTAATGTTTATTTGAGTTTCTATTGGCTGGCAAGAAATTTGTTGATGCAGAATGGCTGCGTAAGCTCATGCATACTTGCAGGTGAGATTTAGTGACGATTGCAACAGTTTAAGTATAGGTTCAGTTCTGTGAACATTTGCTGGTGAATTCTACAATATAATGCAAGATAAAAAATGAAGCGTTCTTTTGGAGAATTATCAAACATTTGTTCCCTCGAACCCAGATGGCGCAAGATAGCGGAACGTGAACAGATGGCGAAATGTTCGAGAGATTCTAAGGTGCTGAAACAAGAATCTGTGGCATACGATTTGATACACCTGGGTGGAGAAAACTTTGTTCAAGTAAGTTCCTTCAAGTTATATACCCGTGTGCATATACGGCGATATATAACAGACAATGATGGAATATTACGTCCGACGAAAGATGGAATTTCTATATCTCCTACAGTGTGGGACTCCGTGGAGAAACAACTGAACAATTTTAATGGTTTATTGGACAAGGTTCTTGTGGTTGATAAAGATGTCTGCATATCAACACAAATGAAAGACGGTGAACGAGTGTATGTATTTCAAAGAATGTTCCAACGGAAAAATTTGAGATTTGAGTTCTTGTTTGATCATGTCTTGCTTAACGGTGCTCAGTTTTTAAAACTAAATAAGTCAGTCTCTTTAATTTCTGATAGAGTTAAAGAAAATCTTATTAGAGAAACTTTAGCTTACTTCATTCATCAACAGATGGATGAATTGAAATCAGAATCTCATTTAATTGGTCAATCGTATGACATGAAAGAACAAGAAATAACGGACTCACTGGGTACGTGTTTATCAATTTCAATTACTTTAAAGATTACAGAACTGTCTAACTGTTTTGGATGTCGTGAAACTTACGAAACGCGGTTTATGCATGACTGTTTAACGATGAGTCGTGCTGAAAAATTTCATGAATATTTTGAACGTTCTTTATATCATTTACACTGGTGTCAAATAGCAAAAGACTTCATTGAAAGAAATAGAAATATTGATCTTGATACGGTACTTTGTGAAGCAGAATTTTTTGATGGTTTAAATGTAAAATTATTATTTGAAAATATTGAAAAGCTATATATTAATGAAGAAGAAAGTATGTATTTAATGAGTTCTGTTGAATAAAATGTAGATTGATATATGTATTTGATATTTGTATTTTCATTTCACATTTTTACATACTGAGTGCGTTTTACTCTATTGTATAATTTGTGTTTAAAAAGTTATGATTTTGTTTAAAAACTAGAGCATATATAAATATGGTAACTGATTTATGACGATTCATTGTGATTTATTATTTCTTAGAGTAAACATCTTCTCTTCGGCATTATCTCAGTGTAAGTTAAACGTTATTAAAAATGGAAAAAGCACTGTCTAGCGGTTACGAAAATCCATCGCACGCAGCTAGTTATAGTGGAATTGATGCATTATTTGGATTTTCTCTAGATGGGAGTGAATTAGAAGGAAAGCGTGTTCCTCCTGTTTGTTACGAGACAATACCAGATCCTTTAAAAGCCATGAGTTTAACATCCCATAAAAATAAGTCTGAATTTTCCTATCATTCTGTCACGAAGCGAGTGACTATAAAAACCAAAGGAGAATCCAAAGTAGTTCTTCATGAAGGCATTTCCGAACTCTTCGGATTTAAACCAGCTGAATATAAAGGAATTGTGGAAAGTCCATTTGTGGCGGATGCTAACGCTTCTTTCTCCGTTATGTATATGTACTGTGACCTAGTAGAACCGCAAATAGTTGGAGATTTGCAAGCGCCTCTTTTAGAAATTGTAACTACTGAAGGAAACGACGGTGAATCGATTAATGCTCATTATGCAAGACCTTTCTATTTGCCGGTCATACGCCAGCATTTTCAAACAATTCAAATTGAATTGAGACTACATTCAGGTGACTTGGTTCCATTTGAAAGAGGCACAGTTTTCATAGTATTACATTTTCGAATGAGACAACTTGTATAAAAGGTCGTAAGAAAAAAACGTGAGTTCATTTGTAAAACAAACGTTACAGAAGTATCATCATCATCATGTTTGTACCCTATACGTGCTGCACTAAAAAATTTGAAGATTATTATGTGGGACAGACCGGTAACGGCATGCCTCATTATGGAGGAATTGCTCTACAAAAAGGATACGGTATTGGCGGATTCTTTGCTAGGCTTTTTCGAAGTGTCTTACCCATTTTGGTGCGAGGAGCAAAAACTGCAGGAAAGGAAGCTCTAAGAACAGGAACTCTAAGAACAGGATCTAGCTCTAAGAACAGGATAAAAAAACTATTGCTCACGCAACTGTCTGTTCGAGTAACTTTTCTGATGAAGATTTTCGGGCTAAATTTTTGAATTTGAAGCCGGTTAAAAGATTAAAACAAGAAGCTAACGGCGCAAAAATCTCACCATTAATACCGCAGTTAAAAATAATGTTTTTAATATAGCAGTATAAAAAATTTTAATATAGCATTATAAAAGTCCAGTATCCTTTTTGAAAAATAGTTTTTAATTTTGTAAATCTTTCCTAAAATTATATATTTTTCCTAAATATTATTTTTCCCCCCTAAAATTTTTTATTTCATTTTGTTAGATCTTTTTAAAAATTTTACTGCATTAAGATATTTTTAGATTTTAAGTTATTTATTTTAATTTTTTAAAATATGTTTTAAAATTCTTTATTGCATTTTTTTTTAATTTAGATTTATTTCTAATTATTTAATCTAATAAAAATTTGTTTAGATCTGTAAAATAATTTTTCAATTTTTTTTATATTTTTTCAGAAATTATTTATTGCAATATTAAAGTATTTTTTAGATATTTATTAAAATTATTTATTGCAGTTTTTTATATTAAAGAATATCTATTAAAAATAGATTTTCTTAATAAAAAATAAGCAATTTTTATTAATGTAATTTATATGCAAATTTAGTTTATTAAAAGTTAATTGAAAATTTAAAATGTTTATACTTAAATTCTGTTAATTAGATTTTTAAAACTTCATTGTCTTGAATTTGCTTGTTATACATATGACAAACTGTTAAAATAAAAAAAATGCCTTGCATCGAACTGCTACAATGTCGAAAAATCTCTTGCTACAAACTGCTACAATTTCGAATAATTGCCTGCTACAAACTGCTGCAATTTCGAAATATTACCTGATACAAACTGCTACAATTCCAGAAATTTACTGCTCCAAAAGAGTTTTTCGTAATCACATCACTGTACGTGTGTGGCATAAGCAGAAGAGTCAGAACTCCTCTTCCATCGGCGAAATTGTTTGAGTTCTCCATTGGAAAACCAAATTCAGTACTGAAATGCTCGTGTTGCCTTACATCCCCTATCTGATATGCTGTGTATGATTATATGAGGGGGGTGATTCCAACGTCCTCCCCCTACATATAAATATAATATGGTATACAAGTTCTGAATTGTTTTCAAATATGTACTTTATCCCATTCCTACTACTATATAATCTATAATCATTTGATGCAGTTTTGCACTTGATATGTTCGCGCGAACAACTCTCGGTTTAGAAATTCTCTGTGAGAGATTCAATCCATCTAATGGAAAAAGTCTCCTACAGAATAGTGCTTAAATAAATAAAATTTATATCTGTACAGTGCACCACTCATTATATTTCTGATCAGTTATCCCACCACCCATTTTAAATTTAAAATTCTATATATATTTCTTGACGAGATACAATCAGGGTTTCTATAAATCAGAATGCCTCAGAGTTTACAAACGAAAATATTTAAGATGAGTTATATATTAAAAAATCATATGTTTATTTTTAGAGTATATTGTTAAACAACTTATTCTTGCATACTAGAGAATGTGTTTCGAAATGCTTAAAATATTATATATCTGGAGTAATAATGAAATTCTCGTAAAAGTAATTATAATAGTCTATAAGCTATATGCTAAAATTATTGCCGACAAAACAACAAATAAATACAAACTGTAATATATGTAAAAACAATTTATTTAGTTTTGAATAAAACAAAAATAAAATAACATTTCCTTCATGACGGAAGGAAAATATATGAACAGAGATTAATATTCGACACACATCGTAATTGACTATTAATTGTCATCTCATAATTTGGCTATACATATTTGGAGATTACTAAACTCCGTAAATAACATATTTACAATGTATACCAGGTTAAAAAATGTCTTAATTATTTCCAATACTATACGCTTAAAAGGTATTATAATAAAACCTCAATTGATGAAAAAATTAGAATATAGCTGTCACGGAGACTTTGTACTAATTTGAACTGAGTGATTCTGTCGGACAAGAAAAGTCATTGCTACGAATATTAAATTAATGTTCGACACGGAAAATACAGATCTTCAGATGTCCAATAAATTTACATTTATATATTTCATCCCAAGGATTTGGAACATTCCTTTGACGAAGTTCGCGATTCTCCATTTTTAATTTCTTTCTTACTGGCTCAATGCTTTCATCTTCAGATTGAGTGCATTCATAAAGCTTTTCTGCACTATTCACTTCCTCATTTTCATCGGAGGATATATCCTCTACCTCAAAAGTATACCTCTCTTTCTCTTTTTCAGTGGATACACTTTTATCCTGAACCTCAGCAAACGATACATGGCTGTATAACTGGAGAATTTCTTCGTTAACGATGTTTGCAGTCTCAATGTCATCATCGATCGAAATGAGGGGCACACATGGAGATGTAATTCCCGTTGCAATGTTTATTGTAGGTATGTCTTCGCTTTCATCGGAGGATATATCCTCTACCTCAACTGTATACCTCTCTCTCTCCTTTTCAGTGGATACACTTTTTTCCTGAACCTCAGCAAACTGGCTGTATAACTGGAGAATTTCTTCGTTAACGATGTTTGCAATCTCAATGTCATCATCGATCGAAATGAGGGGCACACATGGAGATGTAATTCCCGTTGCAATGTTTATTGTAGGTATGTCTTCGCTTTCATCGGAGGATATATCCTCTACCTCAACTGTATACCTCTCTCTCTCCTTTTCAGTGGATACACTTTTTTCCTGAACCTCAGCAAACTGGCTGTATAACTGGAGAATTTCTTCGTTAACGATGTTTGCAATCTCAATGTCATCATCGATCGAAATGAGGGGCACACATGGAGATGTAATTCCCGTTGCAATGTTTATTGTAGGTATGTCTTCGCTTTCATCGGAGGATATATCCTCTACCTCAACTGTATACCTCTTTCTCTCCTTTTCAGTGGATACACTTTTTTCTTGAACCTCAGCAAACGATACATGCCTGCATAACTGGGGAATTTCTTCTTTGCCGATGTTTGCAGTCTCAATATCATCATCGATCGCAACGAGGGGTACACTTGGAGAGGTAATTTCCGTTGCAATGTTGTTTGTAGGTGTATCTCCGCTTTCTTGAATAGACATGTTTTTGTGCTCAGAAAAAAGTCCATCTGGGATTTCAATCCTCGAGAACGTGAGAGAATTATAAAATTCCTCATTTATCGTAAAGAAGGGCTTTTCTTTTGTCTGTTCTAGAGGTCCATCAGAATATTTCTTCGACAGCTGGAGCATTTTCTCACGAAGTTCATAGAAACATGGTTCAGACTGCTCCTTCCATTTTCCTCTTGATGAAGTTTTCGTAAACATTTTCTCTCCTGATATTATCTTTCTCTACAGTACTATATCTATAAAAATTATAAGAAAGTTAAAACTGCATCAAAATAAAAAATTTTAAAAATAATATAGTTTGGGCTTATAAATATTTATTTTTAACTATTCGATTCAATATAAATAGAACACATATAAATAATTGGAATTGTAAACAAACAGAAAAATGTAGCCATATGGCACCTACTGATGTTTTCACTTTCTCATATACAGAAACATTGGTTTTGAGCCTGCTAAAAGCAATTATTCAAGTTCTTAAATTTGAATATAATTTAAGAACTTTTACAGATAATTCTTTTAAAAAATACTTGCAAGAGAAAGTCCAAAGTAATCTTATATCTGTTCAGATGTTAAAATATACTTCTGAACGTAGGCTTATAAAAGAATCGCGTCTTACAACGACTTTACATTACTTTATTTTTGATGGACGCTCTCTCTGTAAGACTTTCACTTCTTGACGTACGTTTCTATTCTCGCTTATCCAAAAGTGTTGATAAAAAAGTCAACACAAAGAATTATTCTGTATGGGAATTCTACAAAAACTTGATTTGTCAAATTGAATTTAAAATTATGCATATTACGTTTTTGTAAAATGTTTAATACAAACCGCATTCTTTTCAATAGCTAATTAAGATGAAAATACATTTGTCTGTATTGAAATTTCCACCGTTTTAAAGTTTCTTTAAACCAATTTATCTCAGTTAAAAATTCTTATGTCTGCCCGTATGATTACAAAATTTTTATTATACTATTTGTCTAAAAATGACAATATATGATGGACATATTTTAAGGCACTAAACTTAAACCTTTCAATTTGTATAAGAAAAATCATGGATGTGGAGCAAAAATCAGTTTCAATATTTTACCCAAACAAACAGAGAAAACAGCGTATATATAATAAATATAACCGTGTAAAATTGTGAATATTGAATATATGAGAAATTTGAGCTGAAAACCTCATTCTAACACACAGAGCTAAGTCAACAAATTCTAACGTTAAGCTATTTTAAGTTAAGCTCTCAAATGTAAACAGAAAATGCAACATTTATGGCTAAAGAATTGATCAAAAATATCTACTCTTTTAACAAATATCAAGTTTTTAATACGGGAATGAACTAATAATTGAACTCTTCGACAAGTAATTCTCTCATAAGTAGATATAGAAGTATATACAATAATTGTAACTCCATTTTCAACATTTCCATATCTGTTGAGCCCATTTCTATGACGTTTAGAATCAGATTCAAGAAAAGATACATTAAAAAAAATTTCAAATGTTTTTTAATTATTCGATAAATATAGATGGCAACAAGCCAAATCAAGAAAATGCATTTAGTTGATTTGTGTTTAAACATAATATTATTAATGCATTTCAGGCGAGGAACTGATATTAAACTATTTTACAGTCTTTCCTTAGTATTATTATTTTTTCGGAATGTATCATGCTTTCCCATAAAATATGATGACATGAAAATACTTAAAATAAATTTTAATTAAGTTTTAATTAAATTTTCATTTTTATTTAGCGACTAGCCCCAAAAGAATTGGAGATAGAGTGGATAATATCATTGTACACACACACATACACCACACAGACGTCATGATATATTTGTAGGTCCACTTTCTTGAGTACCCCTTACGTGTGAATCTGTCAAAAACTCGAGTTCCGATTTTCTACGCAATTCTAATACTTTCTCTATATATTAACATGTATAGTTAAGGAAGTATAAATCATTGTCAAGAAAACGACATTAATACAATATTTCGAATAGTGTTTCAGAAATTTTAAAACATGATTTAACATTAATATCTTTTTATACAATACGAAATTGGTAACATTAAAATGTTTTCTATACAATGGTATGTGCTAAAATATATATCTATTGCAGCTGGGAATGCTTAATTTTACTTAAAACACGTAGTTCATTAGTGTTTACTTAAAACACGTAGCTCATAAGTGTTTACTTAAAACATGGGGTTATACATCAAACAGCTAACACATGATTCAAATCATAAAAAGACATAAACGTATTTTTGAAAAATCTTACCAGAACGACAGTTAGGAAGGAGAATTTTCAAAAGGAATCTTCTACTAATTCCAAGAGTCAATATATAATGAAACCCGTGCAGCAACAAGGAACATCCAACCTTCTCAGTCCCGAATTCAAAATGCAATAAAATTTCCCAGGTCACCAGGCACTCACTAATCCTACTGAGGCGTCAATCACGTTATCTGAATTGGATATTCGTGTAAGATAGGTGAAGCGACATCTGCGTACGTGTATATTAGTGTGTATGCATATAGGTAAATTTCAGGGAGGGGCAGAGATCAAAAGACCAGAATACCGCTGTTGACAGTATTCTAGATGGGGGACGTTATCGCCGTTCGTGACGTCACTGGTTTAGAAGGAGTAGTGCCAGTTTCTCCGAGTAGCATTCATTTCTATGGGAAATCATAGACTGTGTCAGTAGTAGTAAGGGGGGGATATAGCCGGAACAATGGAAAGGGGCGTGGTCAATGACGTCATCAAAACGGGCGTGGTCATGTCGTCAGAGCACGTGCCTGTGATGTCACGTGAAGTGTTTGTTTTTGAGTGGAGTTGAGTTTTTTTTCTCGTAATCTTCTACGAGGGTGTTTTTAATTAATGCGAGTTGTGTTGTTTCTGTTTTAAAATTTCTTTTCACAGAATGGCAGCGGGTTAAGTTTATCAAGCACGTGGTGTGTGACGTCACGTGAAGTGGAAGTATTTGTTTTTTGAGTGGAATTGAGTTGCTTGTTATGGTATTCTTTTACGAGGGTGTTTTTAATGCGTGTTGAGTTGTTTGTCTTTTTAAAATTTCTTTTCACAGAATGGCAACGGGTAAGTATTATCGTGATGGGAAAAGGATGACGTCATGTCACGTGTTACTTTACGGGAGGTTTGAAACTCCGTGATTTTGACGCCACGTGGTTTTCGGGGGGAATGTTGTGAAAGTAGAAGTAAATGTTTTGGAAATAAATATAATAACATCATACCACGTGTTTTTCGGTGAGTTGTAGTGAAAGTAGAAATAAATATTTTAGAAATCAATGTATTCAATTGAATACCACGTGTTTTCGGGGCGTTGTAGTGCAAAGTGAAAGTAGAAGTAAATGTATTGGAAATTTCTACACGAGCTGAGTTATGTGCAATACCACGTGGTCGCGTTGTTATGTCGTACGAGTTGAATCATTCTATGGCTGCTTCTAATGTTTATTCCTTGCACACATGGAATGAATCTGATTGGTCGTGCAACTTCATCACGTCATCTTAAAACAAGTTTCTACGGGTATCTTTGAAAAGGCAACAGTAGATTCGCTGCTGTTGGTTACCGATGTGTTGAGTGGTCCCCTTGCTAGCTTTAATGTTTATTTGAGTTTCTATTGGCTGGCAAGAAATTTGTTGATGCAGAATGGCTGCGTAAGCTCATGCATACTTGCAGGTGAGATTTAGTGACGATTGCAACAGTTTAAGTATAGGTTCAGTTCTGTGAACATTTGCTGGTGAATTCTACAATATAATACAAGATAAAAAATGAAGCGTTCTTTTGGAGAATTATCAAACATTTGTTCCCTCGAACCCAGAATGCGCAAGATAGCGGAACGTGAACAGATGGCGAAATGTTCGAGAGATTCTAAGGTGCTGAAACAAGAATCTGTGGCGTACGATTTGATACACCTGGGTGGAGAAAACTTTGTTCAAGTAAGTTCCTTCAAGGGATATACCCGTGTGCATATACGGCGATATATAACAGACAATGATGGAATATTACGTCCGACGAAAGATGGAATTTCTATATCTCCTACAGTGTGGGACTCCGTGGAGAAACAACTGAACAATTTTAATGGTTTATTGGACAAGGTTCTTGTGGTTGATAAAGATGTCTGCATATCAACACAAATGAAAGACGGTGAACGAGTGTATGTATTTCAAAGAATGTTCCAACGGAAAAATTTGAGATTTGAGTTCTTGTTTGTTCATGTCTTGCTTAACGGTGCTCAGTTTTTAAAAATTAATAAGTCAGTCTCTTTAATTTCTGATAGAGTTAAAGAAAATCTTATTAGAGAAACTTTAGCTTACTTCATTCATCAACAGATGGATGAATTGAAATCAGAATCTCATTTAATTGGTCAATCGTATGACATGAAAGAACAAGAAATAACGGACTCACTGGGTACGTGTTTATCAATTTCAATTACTTTAAAGATTACAGAACTGTCTAACTGTTTTGGATGTCGTGAAACTTACGAAACGCGGTTTATGCATGACTGTTTAACGATGAGTCGTGCTGAAAAATTTCATGAATATTTTGAACGTTCTTTATATCAGTTACACTGGTGTCAAATAGCAAAAGACTTCATTGAAAGAAATAGAAATATTGATCTTGATACGGTACTTTGTGAAGCAGAATTTTTTGATGGTTTAAATGTAAAATTATTATTTGAAAATATTGAAAAGCTATATATTAATGAAGAAGAAAGTATGTATTTAATGAGTTCTGTTGAATAAAATGTAGATTGATATATGTATTTGATATTTGTATTTTCATTTCACATTTTTACATACTGAGTGCGTTTTACTGTATTGTATAATTTGTGTTTAAAAAGTTATGATTTTGTTTAAAAACTAGAGCATATATAAATATGGTAACTGATTTATGACGATTCATTGTGATTTATTATTTCTTAGAGTAAACATCTTCTCTTCGGCATTATCTCAGTGTAAGTTAAACGTTATTAAAAATGGAAAAAGCATTGTCTAGCGGTTACAAAAATCCATCGCACGCAGCTAGTTATAGTGGAATTGATGCATTATTTGGATTTTCTCTAGATGGGAGTGAATTAGAAGGAAGGCGTGTTCCTCCTGTTTGTTACGAGACTATACCAGATCTTTTAAAAGCCATGAGTTTAACATCCCATAAAAATAAGTCTGAATTTTCCTATCATTCTGTCACGAAGCGAGTGACTATAAAAACCAAAGGAGAATCCAAAGTAGTGCTTCATGAAGGCATTTCCGAACTCTTCGGATTTAAACCAGCTGAATATAAAGGAATTGTGGAAAGTCCATTTGTGGCGGATGCTAACGCTTCTTTCTCCGTTATGTATATGTACTGTGACCTAGTAGAACCGCAAATAGTTGGAGATTTGCAAGCGCCTCTTTTAGAAATTGTAACTACTGAAGGAAACTACGGTGAATCGATTAATGCTCATTATGCAAGACCTTTCTATTTGCCGGTCATACGCCAGCATTTTCAAACAATTCAAATTGAATTGAGACTACATTCAGGTGACTTGGTTCCATTTGAAAGAGGCACAGTTTTCATAGTATTACATTTTCGAATGAGACAACTTGTATAAAAGGTCGTTAGAAAAAACGTGAGTTCATTTGTAAAACAAACGTTGCAGAAGTATCATCATCATCATGTTTGTACCCTATACGTGCTGCACTAAAAAATTTGAAGATTATTATGTGGGACAGACCGGTAACGGCATGCCTCATTATGGAGGAATTGCTCTACAAAAAGGATACGGTATTGGCGGGTTCTTTGCTAGGCTTTTTCGAAGTGTCTTACCCATTTTGGTGCGAGGAGCAAAAACTGCAGGAAAGGAAGCTCTAAGAACAGGAACTCTTATCGCCAATGATGTGTTAGCTGGTGATACTTTTTAAACATCAGTAAAATCGAGAGCCAAAGAAGCTGGTAAAACGCTAGCTAAAAAAGCGGTTCGAAAAGCAGACGAGATGATCAGTCATGGAAGATTTAAAAGGAAGAGAAAAATTCCCAAACGTGTCATTTCGTCCAAAGTCAAGAAGGTGCGAGGACGTGACATTTTTGATGCGTAATGGCTTTTCTTCTAAAAGATTCACCTGAGTGTGCAAAATCCGAACTTAATTTATTTACGCTTCCTCCTACGCAAACAGTTATAAAAGAAGGCAATGGGTCGAATTTCATCCTGTTGCCAATGTATCTGACGGCAGTCCTGTTGAATTTAATGTATCTGGAAGTGGAGATGATTATCTTGATTTATCCCAAACTTAACTTTATGTTAAGGTAAAAATTCTAAAAAAGTGATGGAACTGCCCTCTCGAAAGAAGATAAAGTAGGCCCCGTCAATTCGTTTTTGCATTCTCTATTTTCTCAAGTGGATATCAGTCTGAATGAAAGATTAGTGTCGTCGAGCAACAATACATACCCCTATAGAGTCATTATAGAAAAATTACTAAATCATGGTTTTGATACCAAAACTTCTCAACTCTCGGCAGAACTATTTTTCAAAGAAAACGCGGATAGAATGAATGTATTCGATGTCAAAGATCCTAATCCAAATGAAGGATTTAACAAACGAGCAGAAATGATTCAACTGAGCACAACGGTTGACATGGTAGGTCGGCTACACGTGGATTTGTTTCACCAAGATACACTTTTGCTGAACATGGTAGACATGAAAATTAAACTCATTCGTAGCAAACCCGAATTTTGTTTGTTGTGAATAGGTGGTTATAAAGTTGTGCTTGAACACGCATCGTTGTTTGTACGCAAAGTGAGAGTCAGTCCCGGTGTTGTACTGGGGCATGCAAAGAGTTTAGAAAAAAGAACAGCCAAGTATCCTATCAATAGAGTGCTTTGCAAAGCATATTCGATCCCCACTGGAAATATGTGTTTCGTCCAAGATAATATTTTTACAGGACAGATGCCTAAGCGTATAGTTGTTGCTTGTGTAGATAATGACGCATTTAATGGCAATTATAAAAAGTCACCCTTTGAATTTCAGCATTACAATATAAATTTTATAGGCGTCTGCATAGATGGACAACCTATGCCTCATAACCCATTGCAACACGACTTTGCTAATAAGAATTTCATTCATGCTTTTCAGAATTTATTTCTCACTGCAGAATTTTGCGGACTTTACCTTTCGAGATCGGAATTTCCTGAGGGAAATTGCTTATTTCTCTTTGATTTGTCCCCCGATTTATGTGATGCTTCCCATTTGAATCTGGTACGACATAGCAACTTAAGACTAGAAATAAAATTTAGCGTTCCTCTACAACAGACAGTTTCACTGTTGGTGTATGCTGAATTTGAAAACCTGATAGAAATCAACAAAGCTAGAAACATTGTACGATTTTGGAAATTGATGAATTCCTCGGACATTTATAAAATATTATCTCGTGATCGTCATACAGCGAGATATTTTAAAGGAGTTTTCCCTTCGGATAGAATTCCTAATAATGATGTAACCTTTGCAGCTCTCGTTATTAACACGGACAACCATACTGAAGCCGGTAGTCACTGGTTGGCGTTATTTATCGAAGACAATCAATCCATTGAATTTTTCGATTCATATGGCTTACCTCCTGAAAAGTACGGAAAAGATATTGGAAGATTTGTCATGAAATAACCCCATCTGAAATGTAACAAGATATCTCTGCAAAGTTTTACTTCTAATGTATGTGGACACTTTTGTATTTCTTTCTTAGTGAAACGATGCCAAGGATTATGTATAAATTTTATTGTATGTAATCTTGCTGGAAAAAAGAATGATTTTAGGATGTATCAATTTGTCAAGAAAAGATATGGTGTAAACATGATTTAAAAAAAAAAATTATATATTTTGAAATAAATGTCTCTACTTATTTTATTGTTTCTATTTGTTAATAAATATTTACCTTATATTATTAAATTATGTTGAAACATTAAATGAAAGTTATTTAAAAACTATTTGCAGATAACTGTATACCAGATATTTTTTCGCAGGAAAAATCTTTTATTTTTTTCTGCTACTTCGGATCTGTATTAAAACAGTGCACACCCAAGAATTTGCGTCATTAATATCCATGGAGCTTCCCAGTTTAAAGCACCCCTCAACGTGTATAGTTAGTGGACCAACGGGGCCAGGCAACACCGTCTTTGTTAAGAAATTTACTGAACACATGTTTAAACCAATGCCCAAACTTGTTGTATACTGCTACGGCGCTTACCAGCAACTCTTCAATACTCTGAAAATTTGTAGATTTTTATGAAGGTTTGCCCTCTAACTTGAATACAATTCGAGATGCTCTTATCATCATAGACGACCTTATGACAGAATTAGGGCACGATACTCGTTTGAGCAAACTAGTCACAAAAGACAGCCATCATAGGAATATTTCAGTTATATTCATTGTCCAAAATTTATTTTACCAAGGAAAAGAAATGAGGTCAATACACTTAAATTCACAATATTTGGTTTTGTATAAAAATCCTAGAGATAAGAGTCAGGTGATGCACTTGGCAAGGCAAATGTTCCCTGGAAAATCTAAAGCCTTTCAAGAAATATTTCAAGACGCAACGTCCCCTGCTTATGGTTATTTATTAGTTGATCTGCGCCCCGAGACCTCTGATCGTTTGCGCATGCGCACGGGCATTTTCCCTCAGGATAAACATTATGTATATGAACTGCGTTAGACATTTAGCGTTTACTCTTTGAACGAGTAACATGTCTTCTGTAGTTATTGAACTCGAGGGTTTCCAATTACAACCTCGTGTTTTTATCATTAAAGAATTGGCATTTTTCGATGTAAATTATGGTTATCATGGCCGTTGGACCTTTCTCCCGCCTCAATCTTGGGATCAATTATCATCGAAGAAAAGAAAATAATTTTCCCGGATAACCCGCTATTGTCATGGACTACACTGGAATAGCGGAAATTTGCCTTATCATGTTTTGCAAATTATTCTAACATTCTTAATTGCGTCCTATTCTGACATTTATGTTAAAGGGCTGGAAAAAGCAAAATTCTTAGAAAATCTCTCAGGGATGAAGACTTTTGATCTCAATGATTTCAAGTGTCCTAAAATGGATATTTAAAATCAAATTTAGCACCAAAATGTCCCGTTCACACCCCTCACTTTAACCATTGTGCTTTAGCAGAAGATAAATTAAATATAGATGCAATACATTCATCAACTGATCTGTATTGAGCGCTAGCACGTGGTTGTCCTATTCTTAAAATATAGTAATTTCACAAAGATAAATTAAATATAGATACAATACATTCATTAAAAGATCTGCATTCAGCGTGAGCACATGGTTACCATATTTTTAAAATGCACTTATTTCACTGTGAGAAATTAAATATAGATACAAACATTCTTGCGCAATTCTGTATTACGCGTAAATAACAATCACATTTTTTAATTTAATAAATACACACAATTTATAAATATCTTTTCCTATGCATCGAAATCACTATAAATATAGTTAATATTGAAATCGTTTTAGAGCTGAACAAATTCCTAGTAAAATTCAAATAAACATTCAAAATAGAAATTCAAATAAACATTAAAGCTAGCAAGGGGACCACGCAACGCATCGGAAACCAACAGCAGCGAATCTACTGTTGCCTTTTCAAAGATGCCCGTAGAAACTTGTTTTAAGGTGACGTGTTAAAGTTGCACCACCAATCAGATTCATTCCATGTGTGCAAGGAATAAACATTTGAAGTAGCCATAGAATGACTCAACTCGTTCTACATAACAACGCGACCACGTGGTATTGCACATAACTCAGCTCGTGTAAGAATTTCCAATACATTTACTTCTACTTTCACTTTGCACTACAACCCCCCGAAAACACATGGTATTCAATTGAATACATTGATTTCTAAAACATTTACTTCTACTTTCACTACAATCCCCCCGAATACCACGTGGCGTCAAAATCACGGAGTTTCAAATCTCCGGTAAAGTAACACGTGGTATGACGTCATCCTTTTCCCATCACGATAAAACTTACCCGTTGCCTTTCTGTGAAAAGAAATTTTAAAAAGTCAAACAACTCAACACGCATTAAAAACACCCGCGTAAATGATTACCATAACAAACAACTCAACTCCACTCAAAAAACAAATACTTCCACTTCACGTGACGTCACACACCACGTGTTTGATAAACATACCCCGCTGCCATTCTGTGAAAAGTAATTTTAAAAAGAAAAACAACTCAACTCGCATTAATTAAAAACACCCTCGTAGAAGTTTACGAGAAAAAAAACAACTGAACTCCACAAAAAAAAACACTTCACGTGACGTCACACACCACGTGCTCTGACGTCATAAACACGCCCCCTTTTGATGACGTCATTGACCACGCCCCCTTCCATTGTTCCGGCTATATCCCCCCCTTACTACTGTCAGTCGTTGCTTTAATATAATTTGTAATTCTATCGTAAAAGTCAAGTTTAAGTGTAAATTTGTGTATTATAGATGTATATATATTAGTATTTTCACGTATATAAAGTATAATTTTGATGCGTACAAAAATGCCTGGTTGATGCTCGGTTGCTTTGTGTTAAAATTATTATAAGAAGTCAATGGGATCTATCAGTTTTCATAGATTTCCGAAAGATACTACACTCCAAAAATTATGGATTGTGAAGTGCAAAAGAGAGGATAAAAAAACTATTGCTCACGCAACTGTCTGTTCGAGTAACTTTTCTGATGAAGATTTTCGGGCTAAATTTTTGAATTTGAAGCCGGTTAAAAGATTAAAACAAGAAGCTAACGGCGCAAAAATCTCACCATTATACCGCAGTTAAAAATAATGTTTTTAATATAGCAGTATAAAAAATTTTAATATAGCAATATAAAAGACCAGTATCCTTTTTGAAAAATAGTTTTTAATTTTGTAAATCTTTCCTAAAATTATATATTTTTCCTAAATATTATTTTTCCCCCCTAAAATTTTTTATTTCATTTTGTTAGATCTTTTTAAAAACTTTACTGCATTAAGATATTTTTAGATTTTAAGTTATTTATTTTAATTTTTTAAAATATGTTTTAAAATTCTTTATTGCATTTTTTTTAATTTAGATTTATTTCTAATTATTTAATCTAATAAAAATTTGTTTAGATCTGTAAAATAATTTTTCAATTTTTTTTATATTTTTTCAGAAATTATTTATTGCAATATTAAAGTATTTTTTAGATATTTATTAAAATTATTTATTGCAGTTTTTTATATAAAAGAATATCTATTAAAAATAGATTTTCTTAATAAAAAATAAGCAATTTTTATTAATGTAATTTATATGCTAATTTAGTTTATTAAAAGTTAATTGAAAATTTAAAATGTTTATACTTAAATTCTGTTAATTAGATTTTTAAAACTTCATTGTCTTGAATTTGCTTGTTATACATATGACAAACTGTTAAAATAAAAAAAATGCCTTGCATCGAACTGCTACAATGTCGAAAAATCTCTTGCTACAAACTGCTACAATTTCGAATAATTGCCTGCTACAAACTGCTGCAATTTCGAAATATTACCTGATACAAACTGCTACAATTCCAGAAATTTACTGCTCCAAAAGAGTTTTTCGTAATCACATCACTGTACGTGTGTGGCATAAGCAGAAGAGTCAGAACTCCTCTTCCATCGGCGAAATTGTTTGCGTTCTCCATTGGAAAACCAAATTCAGTACTGAAATGCTCGTGTTGCCTTACATCCCCTATCTGATATGCTGTGTATGATTATATGAGGGGGGTGATTCCAACGTCCTCCCCCTACATATAAATATAATATGGTATACAAGTTCTGAATTGTTTTCAAATATGTACTTTATCCCATTCATACTACTATATAATCTATAATCATTTGATGCAGTTTTGCACTTGATATGTTCGCGCGAACAACTCTCGGTTTAGAAATTCTCTGTGAGAGATTCAATCCATCTAATGGAAAAAGTCTCCTACAGAATAGTGCTTAAATAAATAAAATTTATATCTGTACAGTGCACCACTCATTATATTTCTGATCAGTTATCCCACCACCCATTTTAAATTTAAAATTCTATATATATTTCTTGACGAGATACAATCAGGGTTTCTATAAATCAGAATGCCTCAGAGTTTACAAACGAAAATATTTAAGATGAGTTATATATTAAAAAATCATATGTTTATTTTTAGAGTATATTGTTAAACAACTTATTCTTGCATACTAGAGAATGTGTTTCGAAATGCTTAAAATATTATATATCTGGAGTAATAATGAAATTCTCGTAAAAGTAATTATAATAGTCTATAAGCTATATGCTAAAATTATTGCCGACAAAACAACAAATAAATACAAACTGTAATATATGTAAAAACAATTTATTTAGTTTTGAATAAAACAAAAATAAAATAACATTTCCTTCATGACGGAAGGAAAATATATGAACAGAGATTAATATTCGACACACATCGTAATTGACTATTAATTGTCATCTCATAATTTGGCTATACATATTTGGAGATTACTAATCTCCGTAAATAACATATTTACAATGTATACCAGGTTAAAAAATGTCTTAATTATTTCCAATACTATACGCTTAAAAGGTATTATAATAAAACCTCAATTGATGAAAAAATTAGAATATAGCTGTCACGGAGACTTTGTACTAATTTGAACTGAGTGATTCTGTCGGACAAGAAAAGTCATTGCTACGAATATTAAATTAATGTTCGACACGGAAAATACAGATCTTCAGATGTCCAATAAATTTGCATTTATATATTTCATCCCAAGGATTTGGAACATTCCTTTGACGAAGTTCGCGATTCTCCATTTTTAATTTCTTTCTTACTGGCTCAATGCTTTCATCTTCAGATTGAGTGCATTCATAAAGCTTTTCTGCACTATTCACTTCCTCATTTTCATCGGAGGATATATCCTCTACCTCAACAGTATACCTCTCTTTCTCTTTTTCAGTGGATACACTTTTATCCTGAACCTCAGCAAACGATACATGGCTGTATAACTGGAGAATTTCTTCGTTAACGATGTTTGCAGTCTCAATGTCATCATCGATCGAAATGAGGGGCACACATGGAGATGCAATTCCCGTTGCAATGTTTATTGTAGGTATGTCTTCGCTTTCATCGGAGGATATATCCTCTACCTCAACTGTATACCTCTCTCTCTCCTTTTCAGTGGATACACTTTTTTCCTGAACCTCAGCAAACTGGCTGTATAACTGGAGAATTTCTTCGTTAACGATGTTTGCAATCTCAATGTCATCATCGATCGAAATGAGGGGCACACATGGAGATGTAATTCCCGTTGCAATGTTTATTGTAGGTATGTCTTCGCTTTCATCGGAGGATATATCCTCTACCTCAACTGTATACCTCTCTCTCTCCTTTTCAGTGGATACACTTTTTTCCTGAACCTCAGCAAACTGGCTGTATAACTGGAGAATTTCTTCGTTAACGATGTTTGCAATCTCAATGTCATCATCGATCGAAATGAGGGGCACACATGGAGATGTAATTCCCGTTGCAATGTTTATTATAGGTATGTCTTCGCTTTCATCGGAGGATATATCCTCTACCTCAACTGTATACCTCTCTCTCTCCTTTTCAGTGGATACACTTTTTTCCTGAACCTCAGCAAACGATACATGCCTGCATAACTGGGGAATTTCTTCTTTGCCGATGTTTGCAGTCTCAATATCATCATCGATCGCAACGAGGGGTACACTTGGAGAGGTAATTTCCGTTGCAATGTTGTTTGTAGGTGTATCTCCGCTTTCTTGAATAGACATGTTTTTGTGCTCAGAAAAAAGTCCATCTGGGATTTCAATCCTCGAGAACGTGAGAGAATTATAAAATTCCTCATTTATCGTAAAGAAGGGCTTTTCTTTTGTCTGTTCTAGAGGTCCATCAGAATATTTCTTCGACAGCTGGAGCATTTCCTCACGAAGTTCATAGAAACATGGTTCAGACTGCTCCTTCCATTTTCCTCTTGATGAAGTTTTCGTAAACATTTTCTCTCCTGATATTATCTTTCTCTACAGTACTATATCTATAAAAATTATAAGAAAGTTAAAACTGCATCAAAATAAAAAATTTTAAAAATAATATAGTTTGGGCTTATAAATATTTATTTTTAACTATTCGATTCAATATAAATAGAATACATATAAATAATTGGAATTGTAAACAAACAGAAAAATGTAGCCATATGGCACCTACTGATGTTTTCACTTTCTCATATACAGAAACATTGGTTTTGAGCCTGCTAAAAGCAATTATTCAAGTTCTTAAATTTGAATATAATTTAAGAACTTTTACAGATAATTCTTTTAAAAAATACTTGCAAGAGAAAGTCCAAAGTAATCTTATATCTGTTCAGATGTTAAAATATACTTCTGAACGTAGGCTTATAAAAGAATCGCGTCTTACAACGACTTTACATTACTTTATTTTTGATGGACGCTCTCTCTGTAAGACTTTCACTTCTTGACGTACGTTTCTATTCTCGCTTATCCAAAAGTGTTGATAAAAAAGTCAACACAAAGAATTATTCTGTATGGGAATTCTACAAAAACTTGATTTGTCAAATTGAATTTAAAATTATGCATATTACGTTTTTGTAAAATGTTTAATACAAACCGCATTCTTTTCAATAGCTAATTAAGATGAAAATACATTTGTCTGTATTGAAATTTCCACCGTTTTAAAGTTTCTTTAAACCAATTTATCTCAGTTAAAAATTCTTATGTCCGCCCGTATGCTTACAAAATTTTTATTATACTATTTGTCTAAAAATGACAATATATGATGGACATATTTTAAGGCACTAAACTTAAACCTTTCAATTTGTATAAGAAAAATCATGGATGTGGAGCAATATTTTACCCAAACAAACAGAGAAAACAGCGTATATATAATAAATATAACCGTGTAAAATTGTGAATATTGAATATATGAGAAATTTGAGCTGAAAACCTCATTTTAACACACAGAGCTAAGTCAACAAATTCTAGCGTTAAGCTATTTTAAGTTAAGCTCTCAAATGTAAACAGAAAATGCAACATTTATGGCTAAAGTATTGATCAAAAATATCTACTCTTTTAACAAATATAAAGTTTTTAATACGGGAATGAACTAATAATTGAACTCTTCGACAAGTAATTCTCCCATAAGTAGATATAGAAGTATATACAATAATTGTAACTCCATTTTCAACATTTCCATATCTGTTGAGCCCATTTCTATGACGTTTAGAATCAGATTCAAGAAAAGATACATTAAAAAAAATTTCAAATGTTTTTTAATTATTCGATAAATATAGATGGCAACAAGCCAAATCAAGAAAATGCATTTAGTTGATTTGTGTTTAAACATAATATTATTAATGCATTTCAGGCGAGGAACTGATATTAAACTATTTTACAGTCTTTTCTTAGTATTATTATTTTTTCGGAATGTATCATGCTTTCCCTTAAAATATGATGACATGAAAATACTTAAAATAAATTTTAATTAAGTTTTAATTAAATTTTCATTTTTATTTAGCGACTAGCCCCAAAAGAATTGGAGATAGAGTGGATAATATCATTGTACACACACACATACACCACACAGACGTCATGATATATTTGTAGGTCCACTTTCTTGAGTACCCCTTACGTGTGAATCTGTCAAATACTCGAGTTCCGATTTTCTACGTAATTCTAATACTTTCTCTATATATTAACATGTATAGTTAAGGAAGTATAAATCATTGTCAAGAAAACGACATTAATACAATATTTCGAATAGTGTTTCAGAAATTTTAAAACATGATATAACATTAATATCTTTTTATACAATACGAAATTGGTAACATTAAAATGTTTTCTATACAATGGTATGTGCTAAAATATATATCTATTGCAGCTGGGAATGCTTAATTTTACTTAAAACACGTAGTTCATTAGTGTTTACTTAAAACACGTAGCTCATAAGTGTTTACTTAAAACATGGGGTTATACATCAAACAGCTAACACATGATTCAAATCATAAAAAGACATAAACATATTTTTGAAAAATCTTACCAGAACGACAGTTAGGAAGGAGAATTTTCAAAAGGAATCTTCTACTAATTCCAAGAGTCAATATATATTGAAACACGTGCAGCAACAAGGAACATCCAACCTTCTCAGTCCCGAATTCAAAATGCAATAAAATTTCCCAGGTCACCAGGCACTCACTAATCCTACTGAGGCGTCAATCACGTTATCTGAATTGGATATTCGTGTAAGATAGGTGAAGCGACATCTGCGTACGTGTATATTAGTGTGTATGCATATAGGTAAATTTCAGGGAGGGGCAGAGATCAAAAGACCAGAATACCGCTGTTGACAGTATTCTAGATGGGGGACGTTATCGCCGTTCGTGACGTCACTGGTTTAGAAGGAGTAGTGCCAGTTTCTCCGAGTAGCATTCATTTCTATGGGAAAACATAGACTGTGTCAGTAGTAGTAAGGGGGGGGGGGATATAGCCGGAACAATGGAAAGGGGCGTGGTCAATGACGTCATCAAAACGGGCGTGGTCATGTCGTCAGAGCACGTGCTGGTGATGTCACGTGAAGTGTTTGTTTTTGAGTGGAGTTGAGTTTTTTTTTCTCGTAATCTTCTACGAGGGTGTTTTTAATTAATGCGAGTTGTGCTGTTTCTCTTTTAAAATTTCTTTTCACAGAATGGCAGCGGGGTAAGTTTATCAAGCACGTGGTGTGTGACGTCACGTGAAGTGGAAGTATTTGTTTTTTGAGTGGAATTGAGTTGCTTGTTATGGTATTCTTTTACGAGTGTGTTTTTAAAGCGTGTTGAGTTGTTTGTCTTTTTAAAATTTCTTTTCACAGAATGGCAACGGGTAAGTATTATCGTGATGGGAAATGGATGACGTCATGTCACGTGTTACTTTACGAGAGGTTTGAAACTCCGTGATTTTGACGCCACGTGGTTTTCGGGGGGAATGTTGTGAAAGTAGAAGTAAATGTTTTGGAAATAAATATAATAACATCATACCACGTGTTTTTCGGTGAGTTGTAGTGAAAGTAGAAATAAATATTTTATAAATCAATGTATTCAATTGAATACCACGTGTTTTCGGGGCGTTGTAGTGCAAAGTGAAAGTAGAAGTAAATGTATGGGAAATTTCTACACGAGCTGAGTTATGTGCAATACCACGTGGTCGCGTTGTTATGTCGTACGAGTTGAATCATTCTATGGCTGCTTCTAATGTTTATTCCTTGCACACATGGAATGAATCTGATTGGTCGTGCAACTTCATCACGTCATCTTAAAACAAGTTTCTACGGGCATCTTTGAAAAGGCAACAGTAGATTCGCTGCTGTTGGTTACCGATGTGTTGAGTGGTCCCCTTGCTAGCTTTAATGTTTATTTGAGTTTCTATTGGCTGGCAAGAAATTTGTTGATGCAGAATGGCTGCGTAAGCTCATGCATACTTGCAGGTGAGATTTAGTGACGATTGCAACAGTTTAAGTATAGGTTCAGTTCTGTGAACATTTGCTGGTGAATTCTACAATATAATACAAGATAAAAAATGAAGCGTTCTTTTGGAGAATTATCAAACATTTGTTCCCTCGAACCCAGAATGCGCAAGATAGCGGAACGTGAACAGATGGCGAAATGTTCGAGAGATTCTAAGGTGCTGAAACAAGAATCTGTGGCGTACGATTTGATACACCTGGGTGGAGAAAACTTTGTTCAAGTAAGTTCCTTCAAGGGATATACCCGTGTGCATATACGGCGATATATAACAGACAATGATGGAATATTACGTCCGACGAAAGATGGAATTTCTATATCTCCTACAGTGTGGGACTCCGTGGAGAAACAACTGAACAATTTTAATGGTTTATTGGACAAGGTTCTTGTGGTTGATAAAGATGTCTGCATATCAACACAAATGAAAGACGGTGAACGAGTGTATGTATTTCAAAGAATGTTCCAACGGAAAAATTTGAGATTTGAGTTCTTGTTTGTTCATGTCTTGCTTAACGGTGCTCAGTTTTTAAAACTAAATAAGTCAGTCTCTTTAATTTCTGATAGAGTTAAAGAAAATCTTATTAGAGAAACTTTAGCTTACTTCATTCATCAACAGATGGATGAATTGAAATCAGAATCTCATTTAATTGGTCAATCGTATGACATGAAAGAACAAGAAATAACGGACTCACTGGGTACGTGTTTATCAATTTCAATTACTTTAAAGATTACAGAACTGTCTAACTGTTTTGGATGTCGTGAAACTTACGAAACGCGGTTTATGCATGACTGTTTAACGATGAGTCGTGCTGAAAAATTTCATGAATATTTTGAACGTTCTTTATATCATTTACACTGGTGTCAAATAGCAAAAGACTTCATTGAAAGAAATAGAAATATTGATCTTGATACGGTACTTTGTGAAGCAGAATTTTTTGATGGTTTAAATGTAAAATTATTATTTGAAAATATTGAAAAGCTATATATTAATGAAGAAGAAAGTATGTATTTAATGAGTTCTGTTGAATAAAATGTAGATTGATATATGTATTTGATATTTGTATTTTCATTTCACATTTTTACATACTGAGTGCGTTTTACTGTATTGTATAATTTGTGTTTAAAAAGTTATGATTTTGTTTAAAAACTAGAGCATATATAAATATGGTAACTGATTTATGACGATTCATTGTGATTTATTATTTCTTAGAGTAAACATCTTCTCTTCGGCATTATCTCAGTGTAAGTTAAACGTTATTAAAAATGGAAAAAGCATTGTCTAGCGGTTACGAAAATCCATCGCACGCAGCTAGTTATAGTGGAATTGATGCATTATTTGGATTTTCTCTAGATGGGAGTGAATTAGAAGGAAGGCGTGTTCCTCCTGTTTGTTACGAGACTATACCAGATCTTTTAAAAGCCATGAGTTTAACATCCCATAAAAATAAGTCAGAATTTTCCTATCATTCTGTCACGAAGCGAGTGACTATAAAAACCAAAGGAGAATCCAAAGTAGTGCTTCATGAAGGCATTTCCGAACTTTTCGGATTTAAACCAGCTGAATATAAAGGAATTGTGGAAAGTCCATTTGTGGCGGATGCTAACGCTTCTTTCTCCGTTATGTATATGTACTGTGACCTAGTAGAACCGCAAATAGTTGGAGATTTGCAAGCGCCTCTTTCAGAAATTGTAACTACTGAAGGAAACGACGGTGAATCGATTAATGCTCATTATGCAAGACCTTTCTATTTGCCGGTCATACGCCAGCATTTTCAAACAATTCAAATTGAATTGAGACTACATTCAGGTGACTTGGTTCCATTTGAAAGAGGCACAGTTTTCATAGTATTACATTTTCGAATGAGACAACTTGTATAAAAGGTCGTTAGAAAAAACGTGAGTTCATTTGTAAAACAAACGTTGCAGAAGTATCATGATCATCATGTTTGTACCCTATACGTGCTGCACTAAAAAATTTGAAGATTATTATGTGGGACAGACCGGTAACGGCATGCCTCATTATGGAGGAATTGCTCTACAAAAAGGATACGGTATTGGCGGGTTCTTTGCTAGGCTTTTTCGAAGTGTCTTACCCATTTTGGTGCGAGGAGCAAAAACTGCAGGAAAGGAAGCTCTAAGAACAGGAACTCTTATCGCCAATGATGTGTTAGCTGGTGATACTTTTTAAACATCAGTAAAATCGAGAGCCAAAGAAGCTGGTAAAACGCTAGCTAAAAAAGCGGTTCGAAAAGCAGACGAGATGATCAGTCATGGAAGATTTAAAAGGAAGAGAAAAATTCCCAAACGTGTCATTTCGTCCAAAGTCAAGAAGGTGCGAGGACGTGACATTTTTGATGCGTAATGGCTTTTCTTCTAAAAGATTCACCTGAGTGTGCAAAATCCGAACTTAATTTATTTACGCTTCCTCCTACGCAAACAGTTATAGAAAGAAGGCAATGGGTCGAATTTCATCCTGTTGCCAATGTATCTGACGGCAGTCCTGTTGAATTTAATGTATCTGGAAGTGGAGATGATTATATTGATTTATCCCAAACTCAACTTTATGTTAAGGTAAAAATTCTAAAAAAGTGATGGAACTGCCCTCTCGAAAGAAGATAAAGTAGGCCCCGTCAATTCGTTTTTGCATTCTCTATTTTCTCAAGTGGATATCAGTCTGAATGAAAGATTAGTGTCGTCGAGCAACAATACATACCCCTATAGAGTCATTATAGAAAAATTACTAAATCATGGTTTTGATACCAAAACTTCTCAACTCTCGGCAGAACTATTTTTCAAAGAAACCGCGGATAGAATGAATGTATTCGATGTCAAAGATCCTAATCCAAATGAAGGATTTAACAAACGAGCAGAAATGATTCAACTGAGCACAACGGTTGACATGGTAGGTCGGCTACACGTGGATTTGTTTCACCAAGATAGACTTTTGCTGAACATGGTAGACATGAAAATTAAACTCATTCGTAGCAAACCCGAATTTTGTTTGTTGTGAATAGGTGGTTATAAAGTTGTGCTTGAACACGCATCGTTGTTTGTACGCAAAGTGAGAGTCAGTCCCGGTGTTGTACTGGGGCATGCAAAGAGTTTAGAAAAAAGAACAGCCAAGTATCCTATCAATAGAGTGCTTTGCAAAGCATATTCGATCCCCACTGGAAATATGTGTTTCGTCCAAGATAATATTTTTACAGGACAGATGCCTAAGCGTATAGTTGTTGCTTGTGTAGATAATGACGCATTTAATGGCAATTATAAAAAGTCACCCTTTGAATTTCAGCATTACAATATAAATTTTATAGGCGTCTGCATAGATGGACAACCTATGCCTCATAACCCATTGCAACACGACTTTGCTAATAAGAATTTCATTCGTGCTTTTCAGAATTTATTTCTCACTGCAGAATTTTGCGGACTTTACCTTTCGAGATCGGAATTTCCTGAGGGAAATTGCTTATTTCTCTTTGATTTGTCCCCCGATTTATGTGATGCTTCCCATTTGAATCTGGTACGACATAGCAACTTAAGACTAGAAATAAAATTTAGCGTTCCTCTACAACAGACAGTTTCACTGTTGGTGTATGCTGAATTTGAAAACCTGATAGAAATCAACAAAGCTAGAAACATTGTACGATTTTGGAAATTGATGAATTCCTCGGACATTTATAAAATATTATCTCGTGATCGTCATACAGCGAGATATTTTAAAGGAGTTTTCCCTTCGGATAGAATTCCTAATAATGATGTAACCTTTGCAGCTCTCGTTATTAACAACGACAACCATACTGAAGCCGGTAGTCACTGGTTGGCGTTATTTATCGAAGACAATCAATCCATTGAATTTTTCGATTCATATGGCTTACCTCCTGAAAAGTACGGAAAAGATATTGGAAGATTTGTCATGAAATAACCCCATCTGAAATGTAACAAGATATCTCTGCAAAGTTTTACTTCTAATGTATGTGGACACTTTTGTATTTCTTTCTTAGTGAAACGATGCCAAGGATTATGTATAAATTTTATTGTATGTAATCTTGCTGGAAAAAAGAATGATTTTAGGATGTATCAATTTGTCAAGAAAAGATATGGTGTAAACATGATTTAAAAAAAAAAATTATATATTTTGAAATAAATGTCTCTACTTATTTTATTGTTTCTATTTGTTAATAAATATTTACCTTATATTATTAAATTATGTTGAAACATTAAATGAAAGTTATTTAAAAACTATTTGCAGATAACTGTATACCAGATATTTTTTCGCAGGAAAAATCTTTTATTTTTTTCTGCTACTTCGGATCTGTATTAAAACAGTGCACACCCAAGAATTTGCGTCATTAATATCCATGGAGCTTCCCAGTTTAAAGCACCCCTCAACGTGTATAGTTAGTGGACCAACGGGGCCAGGCAACACCGTCTTTGTTAAGAAATTTACTGAACACATGTTTAAACCAATGCCCAAACTTGTATACTGCTACGGCGCTTACCAGCAACTCTTCAATACTCTGAAAATTTGTAGATTTTTATGAAGGTTTGCCCTCTAACTTGAATACAATTCGAGATGCTCTTATCATCATAGACGACCTTATGACAGAATTAGGGCACGATACTCGTTTGAGCAAACTAGTCACAAAAGACAGCCATCAAAAAACTCGAGTTCCGATTTTCTACGCAATTCTAATACTTTCTCTATATATTAACATGTATAGTTAAGGAAGTATAAATCATTGTCAAGAAAACGACATTAATACAATATTTCGAATAGTGTTTCAGAAATTTTAAAACATGATTTAACATTAATATCTTTTTATACAATACGAAATTGGTAACATTAAAATGTTTTCTATACAATGGTATGTGCTAAAATATATATCTATTGCAGCTGGGAATGCTTAATTTTACTTAAAACACGTAGTTCATTAGTGTTTACTTAAAACACGTAGCTCATAAGTGTTTACTTAAAACATGGGGTTATACATCAAACAGCTAACACATGATTCAAATCATAAAAAGACATAAACATATTTTTGATAAATCTTACCAGAACGACAGTTAGGAAGGAGAATTTTCAAAAGGAATCTTCTACTAATTCCAAGAGTCAATATATAATGAAACCCGTGCAGCAACAAGGAACATCCAACCTTCTCAGTCCCGAATTCAAAATGCAATAAAATTTCCCAGGTCACCAGGCACTCACTAATCCTACTGAGGCGTCAATCACGTTATCTGAATTGGATATTCGTGTAAGATAGGTGAAGCGACATCTGCGTACGTGTATATTAGTGTGTATGCATATAGGTAAATTTCAGGGAGGGGCAGAGATCAAAAGACCAGAATACCGCTGTTGACAGTATTCTAGATGGGGGACGTTATCGCCGTTCGTGACGTCACTGGTTTAGAAGGAGTAGTGCCAGTTTCTCCGAGTAGCATTCATTTCTATGGGAAAACATAGACTGTGTCAGTAGTAGTAAGGGGGGGGGGATATAGCCGGAACAATGGAAAGGGGCGTGGTCAATGACGTCATCAAAAGGGGCGTGGTCATGTCGTCAGAGCACGTGCCTGTGATGTCACGTGAAGTGTTTGTTTTTGAGTGGAGTTGAGTTTTTTTTCTCGTAATCTTCTACGAGGGTGTTTTTAATTAATGCGAGTTGTGTTGTTTCTCTTTTAAAATTTCTTTTCACAGAATGGCAGCGGGGTAAGTTTATCAAGCACGTGGTGTGTGACGTCACGTGAAGTGGAAGTATTTGTTTTTTGAGTGGAATTGAGTTGCTTGTTATGGTATTCTTTTACGAGGGTGTTTTTAATGCTTGTTGAGTTGTTTGTCTTTTTAAAATTTCTTTTCACAGAATGGCAACGGGTAAGTATTATCGTGATGGGAAAAGGATGACGTCATGTCACGTGTTACTTTACGGGAGGTTTGAAACTCCGTGATTTTGACGCCACGTGGTTTTCGGGGGGAATGTTGTGAAAGTAGAAGTAAATGTTTTGGAAATAAATATAATAACATCATACCACGTGTTTTTCGGTGAGTTGTAGTGAAAGTAGAAATAAATATTTTATAAATCAATGTATTCAATTGAATACCACGTGTTTTCGGGGCGTTGTAGTGCAAAGTGAAAGTAGAAGTAAATGTATTGGAAATTTCTACACGAGCTGAGTTATGTGCAATACCACGTGGTCGCGTTGTTATGTCGTACGAGTTGAATCATTCTATGGCTGCTTCTAATGTTTATTCCTTGCACACATGGAATGAATCTGATTGGTCGTGCAACTTCATCACGTCATCTTAAAACAAGTTTCTACGGGCATCTTTGAAAAGGCAACAGTAGATTCGCTGCTGTTGGTTACCGATGTGTTGAGTGGTCCCCTTGCTAGCTTTAATGTTTATTTGAGTTTCTATTGGCTGGCAAGAAATTTGTTGATGCAGAATGGCTGCGTAAGCTCATGCATACTTGCAGGTGAGATTTAGTGACGATTGCAACAGTTTAAGTATAGGTTCAGTTCTGTGAACATTTGCTGGTGAATTCTACAATATAATACAAGATAAAAAATGAAGCGTTCTTTTGGAGAATTATCAAACATTTGTTCCCTCGAACCCAGAATGCGCAAGATAGCGGAACGTGAACAGATGGCGAAATGTTCGAGAGATTCTAAGGTGCTGAAACAAGAATCTGTGGCGTACGATTTGATACACCTGGGTGGAGAAAACTTTGTTCAAGTAAGTTCCTTCAAGGGATATACCCGTGTGCATATACGGCGATATATAACAGACAATGATGGAATATTACGTCCGACGAAAGATGGAATTTCTATATCTCCTACAGTGTGGGACTCCGTGGAGAAACAACTGAACAATTTTAATGGTTTATTGGACAAGGTTCTTGTGGTTGATAAAGATGTCTGCATATCAACAAAAATGAAAGACGGTGAACGAGTGTATGTATTTCAAAGAATGTTCCAACGGAAAAATTTGAGATTTGAGTTCTTGTTTGTTCATGTCTTGCTTAACGGTGCTCAGTTTTTAAAACTAAATAAGTCAGTCTCTTTAATTTCTGATAGAGTTAAAGAAAATCTTATTAGAGAAACTTTAGCTTACTTCATTCATCAACAGATGGATGAATTGAAATCAGAATCTCATTTAATTGGTCAATCGTATGACATGAAAGAACAAGAAATAACGGACTCACTGGGTACGTGTTTATCAATTTCAATTACTTTAAAGATTACAGAACTGTCTAACTGTTTTGGATGTCGTGAAACTTACGAAACGCGGTTTATGCATGACTGTTTAACGATGAGTCGTGCTGAAAAATTTCATGAATATTTTGAACGTTCTTTATATCATTTACACTGGTGTCAAATAGCAAAAGACTTCATTGAAAGAAATAGAAATATTGATCTTGATACGGTACTTTGTGAAGCAGAATTTTTTGATGGTTTAAATGTAAAATTATTATTTGAAAATATTGAAAAGCTATATATTAATGAAGAAGAAAGTATGTATTTAATGAGTTCTGTTGAATAAAATGTAGATTGATATATGTATTTGATATTTGTATTTTCATTTCACATTTTTACATACTGAGTGCGTTTTACTGTATTGTATAATTTGTGTTTAAAAAGTTATGATTTTGTTTAAAAACTAGAGCATATATAAATATGGTAACTGATTTATGACGATTCATTGTGATTTATTATTTCTTAGAGTAAACATCTTCTCTTCGGCATTATCTCAGTGTAAGTTAAACGTTATTAAAAATGGAAAAAGCATTGTCTAGCGGTTACGAAAATCCATCGCACGCAGCTAGTTATAGTGGAATTGATGCATTATTTGGATTTTCTCTAGATGGGAGTGAATTAGAAGGAAGGCGTGTTCCTCCTGTTTGTTATGAGACTATACCAGATCTTTTAAAAGCCATGAGTTTAACATCCCATAAAAATAAGTCTGAATTTTCCTATCATTCTGTCACGAAGCGAGTGACTATAAAAACCAAAGGAGAATCCAAAGTAGTGCTTCATGAAGGCATTTCCGAACTCTTCGGATTTAAACCAGCTGAATATAAAGGAATTGTGGAAAGTCCATTTGTGGCGGATGCTAACGCTTCTTTCTCCGTTATGTATATGTACTGTGACCTAGTAGAACCGCAAATAGTTGGAGATTTGCAAGCGCCTCTTTTAGAAATTGTAACTACTGAAGGAAACTACGGTGAATCGATTAATGCTCATTATGCAAGACCTTTCTATTTGCCGGTCATACGCCAGCATTTTCAAACAATTCAAATTGAATTGAGACTACATTCAGGTGACTTGGTTCCATTTGAAAGAGGCACAGTTTTCATAGTATTACATTTTCGAATGAGACAACTTGTATAAAAGGTCGTTAGAAAAAACGTGAGTTCATTTGTAAAACAAACGTTGCAGAAGTATCATCATCATCATGTTTGTACCCTATACGTGCTGCACTAAAAAATTTGAAGATTATTATGTGGGACAGACCGGTAACGGCATGCCTCATTATGGAGGAATTGCTCTACAAAAAGGATACGGTATTGGCGGGTTCTTTGCTAGGCTTTTTCGAAGTGTCTTACCCATTTTGGTGCGAGGAGCAAAAACTGCAGGAAAGGAAGCTCTAAGAACAGGAACTCTTATCGCCAATGATGTGTTAGCTGGTGATACTTTTTAAACATCAGTAAAATCGAGAGCCAAAGAAGCTGGTAAAACGCTAGCTAAAAAAGCGGTTCGAAAAGCTGACGAGATGATCAGTCATGGAAGATTTAAAAGGAAGAGAAAAATTCCCAAACGTGTCATTTCGTCCAAAGTCAAGAAGGTGCGAGGACGTGACATTTTTGATGCGTAATGGCTTTTCTTCTAAAAGATTCACCTGAGTGTGCAAAATCCGAACTTAATTTATTTACGCTTCCTCCTACGCAAACAGTTATAGAAAGAAGGCAATGGGTCGAATTTCATCCTGTTGCCAATGTATCTGACGGCAGTCCTGTTGAATTTAATGTATCTGGAAGTGGAGATGATTATCTTGATTTATCCCAAACTCAACTTTATGTTAAGGTAAAAATTCTAAAAAAGTGATGGAACTGCCCTCTCGAAAGAAGATAAAGTAGGCCCCGTCAATTCGTTTTTGCATTCTCTATTTTCTCAAGTGGATATCAGTCTGAATGAAAGATTAGTGTCGTCGAGCAACAATACATACCTCTATAGAGTCATTATAGAAAAATTACTAAATCATGGTTTTGATACCAAAACTTCTCAACTCTCGGCAGAACTATTTTTCAAAGAAACTGCGGATAGAATGAATGTATTCGATGTCAAAGATCCTAATCCAAATGAAGGATTTAACAAACGAGCAGAAATGATTCAACTGAGCACAACGGTTGACATGGTAGGTCGGCTACACGTGGATTTGTTTCACCAAGATAGACTTTTGCTGAACATGGTAGACATGAAAATTAAACTCATTCGTAGCAAACCCGAATTTTGTTTGTGAATAGGTGGTTATAAAGTTGTGCTTGAACACGCATCGTTGTTTGTACGCAAAGTGAGAGTCAGTCCCGGTGTTGTATTGGGGCATGCAAAGAGTTTAGAAAAAAGAACAGCCAAGTATCCTATCAATAGAGTGCTTTGCAAAGCATATTCGATCCCCACTGGAAATATGTGTTTCGTCCAAGATAATATTTTTACAGGACAGATGCCTAAGCGTATAGTTGTTGCTTGTGTAGATAATGACGCATTTAATTGCAATTATAAAAAGTCACCCTTTGAATTTCAGCATTACAATATAAATTTTATAGGCGTCTGCATAGATGGACAACCTATGCCTCATAACCCATTGCAACACGACTTTGCTAATAAGAATTTCATTCGTGCTTTTCAGAATTTATTTCTCACTGCAGAATTTTGCGGACTTTACCTTTCGAGATCGGAATTTCCTGAGGGAAATTGCTTATTTCTCTTTGATTTGTCCCCCGATTTATGTGATGCTTCCCATTTGAATCTGGTACGACATAGCAACTTAAGACAAGAATTAAATTTAGCGTTCCTCTACAACAGACAGTTTCACTGTTGGTGTATGCTGAATTTGAAAACCTGATAGAAATCAACAAAGCTAGAAACATTGTACGATTTTGGAAATTGATGAATTCCTCGGACATTTATCAAATATTATCTCGTGATCGTCATACAGCGAGATATTTTAAAGGAGTTTTCCCGTCGGATAGAATTCCTAATAATGATGTAACCCTTGCAGCTCTCGTTATTAACACGGACAACCATACTGAAGCCGGTAGTCACTGGTTGGCATTATTTATCGAAGACAATCAATCCATTGAATTTTTCGATTCATATGGCTTACCTCCTGAAAAGTACGGAAAAGATATTGGAAGATTTGTCATGAAATAACCCCATCTGAAATGTAACAAGATATCTCTGCAAAGTTTTACTTCTAATGTATGTGGACACTTTTGTATTTCTTTCTTAGTGAAACGATGCCAAGGATTATGTATAAATTTTATTGTATGTAATCTTGCTGGAAAAAAGAATGATTTTAGGATGCATCAATTTGTCAAGAAAAGTTATGGTGTAAACATGATTTAAAAAAAAAAATTATATATTTTAATGTGTGTAAATAAATGTCTCTACTTATTTTATTGTTTCTATTTGTTAATAAATATTTACCTTTTATTATTAAATTATGTTGAAACATTAAATGAAAGTTATTTAAAAACTATTTGCAGATAACTGTATACCAGATATTTTTTCGCAGGAAAAATCTTTTATTTTTTTCTGCTACTTCGGATCTGTATTAAAACAGTGCACACCCAAGAATTTGCGTCATTAATATCCATGGAGCTTCCCAGTTTAAAGCACCCCTCAACGTGTATAGTTAGTGGACCAACGGGGCCAGGCAACACCGTCTTTGTTAAGAAATTTACTGAACACATGTTTAAACCAATGCCCAAGCTTGTTGTATACTACTACGGCGCTTACCAGCAACTCTTCAATACTCTGAAAATTTGTAGATTTTTATGAAGGTTTGCCCTCTAACTTGAATACAATTCGAGATGCTCTTATCATTATAGACGACCTTATGACAGAATTAGGGCACGATACTCGTTTGAGCAAACTAGTCACAAAAGACAGCCATCATAGGAATATTTCAGTTATATTCATTGTCCAAAATTTATTTTACCAAGGAAAAGAAATGAGGTCAATACACTTAAATTCACAATATTTGGTTTTGTATAAAAATCCTAGAGATAAGAGTCAGGTGATGCACTAGGCATGGCAAATGTTCCCTGGAAAATCTAAAGCCTTTCAAGAAATATTTCAAGACGCAACGTCCCCTGCTTATGGTTATTTATTAGTTGATCTGCGCCCCGAGACCTCTGATCGTTTGCGCATGCGCACGGGCATTTTCCCTCAGGATAAACATTATGTATATGAACTGCGTTAGACATTTAGCGTTTAGTCTTTGAACGAGTAACATGTCTTCTGTAGTTATTGAACTCGAGGGTTTGCAATTACAACCTCGTGTTTTTATCATTAAAGAATTGGCATTTTTCGATGTAAATTATGGTTATCATGGCCGTTGGACCTTTCTCCCGCCTCAATCTTGGGATCAATTATCATCGAAGAAAAGAAAAGAATTTTCCTGGATAACCCGCTATTGTCATGGACTACACTGGAATAGCGGAAATTTGCCTTATCATGTTTTGCAAATTATTCTAACATTCTTAATTGCGTCCTATTCTGACATTTATGTTAAAGGGCTGGAAAAAGCAAAATTCTTAGAAAATCTCTCAGGGATGAAGACTTTTGATCTCAATGATTTCAAGTGTCCTAAAATGGATATTTAAAATCAAATTTAGCATCAAAATGTCCCGTTCACACCCCTCACTTTAACCATTGTGCTTTAGCAGAAGATAAATTAAATATAGATGCAATACATTCATCAACTGATCTGTATTGAGCGCTAGCACGTGGTTGTCCTATTCTTAAAATATAGTAATTTCACAAAGATAAATTAAATATAGATACAATACATTCATTAAAAGATCTGCATTCAGCGTGAGCACATGGTTACCATATTTTTAAAATGCACTAATTTCACTGTGAGAAATTAAATATAGATACAAACATTCTTGCGCAATTCTGTATTACGCGTAAATAACAATCACATTTTTTAATTTAATAAATACACATAATTTATAAATATCTTTTCCTATGCATCGAAATCACTGTAAATATAGTTAATATTGAAATCGTTTTAGAGCTGAACAAATTCCTAGTAAAATTCAAATAAACATTCAAAATAGAAATTCAAATAAACATTAAAGCTAGCAAGGGGACCACGCAACACATCGGAAACCAACAGCAGCGAATCTACTGTTGCCTTTTCAAAGATGCTCGTAGAAACTTGTTTTAAGGTGACGTGTTAAAGTTGCACCACCAATCAGATTCATTCCATGTGTGCAAGGAATAAACATTTAAAGTAGCCATAGAATGACTCAACTCGTTCTACATAACAACGCGACCACGTGGTATTGCACATAACTCAGCTCGTGTAAGAATTTCCAATACATTTACTTCTACTTTCACTTTGCACTACAACCCCCCGAAAACACATGGTATTCAATTGAATACATTGATTTCTAAAACATTTACTTCTACTTTCACTACAATCCCCCCGAATACCACGTGGCGTCAAAATCACGGAGTTTCAAATCTCCGGTAAAGTAACACGTGGTATGACGTCATCCTTTTCCCATCACGATAATACTTACCCGTTGCCTTTCTGTGAAAAGAAATTTTAAAAAGACAAACAACTCAACACGCATTAAAAACACCCGCGTAAAAGATTACCATAACAAACAACTCAACTCCACTCAAAAAACAAATACTTTCACTTCCACTTCACGTGACGTCACACACCACGTGTTTGATAAACATACCCCGCTGCCATTCTGTGAAAAGTAATTTTAAAAAGAGAAACAACTCAACTCGCATTAATTAAAAACACCCTCGTAGAAGTTTACGAGAAAAAAAAACAACTCAACTCCACAAAAAAAACACTTCACGTGACGTCACACACCACGTGCTCTGACGTCATAAACACGCCCCCTTTTGATGACGTCATTGACCACGCCCCCTTCCATTGTTCCGGCTATATCCCCCCCTTACTACTGTCAGTCGTTGCTTTAATATAATTTGTAATTCTATCGTAAAAGTCAAGTTTAAGTGTAAATTTGTGTATTATAGATGTATATATATTAGTATTTTCACGTATATAAAGTATAATTTTGATGCGTACAAAAATGCCTGGTTGATGCTCGGTTGCTTTGTGTTAAAATTATTATAAGAAGTCAATGGGATCTATCAGTTTTCATAGATTTCCGAAAGATACTACACTCCAAAAATTATGGATTGTGAAGTGCAAAAGAGAGGATAAAAAAACTATTGCTCACGCAACTGTCTGTTCGAGTAACTTTTCTGATGAAGATTTTCGGGCTAAATTTTTGAATTTGAAGCCGGTTAAAAGATTAAAACAAGAAGCTAACGGCGCAAAAATCTCACCATTAATACCGCAGTTAAAAATAATGTTTTTAATATAGCAGTATAAAAAATTTTAATATAGCAATATAAAAGACCAGTATCCTTTTTGAAAAATAGTTTTTAATTTTGTAAATCTTTCCTAAAATTATATATTTTTCCTAAATATTATTTTTCCCCCCTAAAATTTTTTATTTCATTTTGTTAGATCTTTTTAAAAATTTTACTGCATTAAGATATTTTTAGATTTTAAGTTATTTATTTTAATTTTTTAAAATATGTTTTAAAATTCTTTATTGCATTTTTTTTTAATTTAGATTTATTTCTAATTATTTAATCTAATAAAAATTTGTTTAGATCTGTAAAATAATTTTTCAATTTTTTTTATATTTTTTCAGAAATTATTTATTGCAATATTAAAGTATTTTTTAGATATTTATTAAAATTATTTATTGCAGTTTTTTATATTAAAGAATATCTATTAAAAATAGATTTTTTTAATAAAAAATAAGCAATTTTTATTAATGTAATTTATATGCTATTTTAGTTTATTAAAAGTTAATTGAAAATTTAAAATGTTTATACTTAAATTCTGTTAATTAGATTTTTAAAACTTCATTGTCTTGAATTTGCTTGTTATACATATGACAAACTGTTAAAAAAAAAAAAATGCCTTGCATCGAACTGCTACAATGTCGAAAAATCTCTTGCTACAAACTGCTACAATTTCGAATAATTGCCTGCTACAAACTGCTGCAATTTCGAAATATTACCTGATACAAACTGCTACAATTCCAGAAATTTACTGCTCCAAAAGAGTTTTTCGTAATCACATCACTGTACGTGTGTGGCATAAGCAGAAGAGTCAGAACTCCTCTTCCATCGGCGAAATTGTTTGCGTTCTCCATTGGAAAACCAAATTCAGTACTGAAATGCTCGTGTTGCCTTACATCCCCTATCTGATATGCTGTGTATGATTATATGAGGGGGGTGATTCCAACGTCCTCCCCCTACATATAAATATAATATGGTATACAAGTTCTGAATTGTTTTCAAATATGTACTTTATCCCATTCATACTACTATATAATCTATAATCATTTGATGCAGTTTTGCACTTGATATGTTCGCGCGAACAACTCTCGGTTTAGAAATTCTCTGTGAGAGATTCAATCCATCTAATGGAAAAAGTCTCCTACAGAATAGTGCTTAAATAAATAAAATTTATATCTGTACAGTGCACCACTCATTATATTTCTGATCAGTTATCCCACCACCCATTTTAAATTTAAAATTCTATATATATTTCTTGACGAGATACAATCAGGGTTTCTATAAATCAGAATGCCTCAGAGTTTACAAACGAAAATATTTAAGATGAGTTATATATTAAAAAATCATATGTTTATTTTTAGAGTATATTGTTAAACAACTTATTCTTGCATACTAGAGAATGTGTTTCGAAATGCTTAAAATATTATATATCTGGAGTAATAATGAAATTCTCGTAAAAGTAATTATAATAGTCTATAAGCTATATGCTAAAATTATTGCCGACAAAACAACAAATAAATACAAACTGTAATATATGTAAAAACAATTTATTTAGTTTTGAATAAAACAAAAATAAAATAACATTTCCTTCATGACGGAAGGAAAATATATGAACAGAGATTAATATTCGACACACATCGTAATTGACTATTAATTGTCATCTCATAATTTGGCTATACATATTTGGAGATTACTAAACTCCGTAAATAACATATTTACAATGTATACCAGGTTAAAAAATGTCTTAATTATTTCCAATACTATACGCTTAAAAGGTATTATAATAAAACCTCAATTGATGAAAAAATTAGAATATAGCTGTCACGGAGACTTTGTACTAATTTGAACTGAGTGATTCTGTCGGACAAGAAAAGTCATTGCTACGAATATTAAATTAATGTTCGACACGGAAAATACAGATCTTCAGATGTCCAATAAATTTGCATTTATATATTTCATCCCAAGGATTTGGAACATTCCTTTGACGAAGTTCGCGATTCTCCATTTTTAATTTCTTTCTTACTGGCTCAATGCTTTCATCTTCAGATTGAGTGCATTCATAAAGCTTTTCTGCACTATTCACTTCCTCATTTTCATCGGAGGATATATCCTCTACCTCAACAGTATACCTCTCTTTCTCTTTTTCAGTGGATACACTTTTATCCTGAACCTCAGCAAACGATACATGGCTGTATAACTGGAGAATTTCTTCGTTAACGATGTTTGCAGTCTCAATGTCATCATCGATCGAAATGAGGGGCACACATGGAGATGCAATTCCCGTTGCAATGTTTATTGTAGGTATGTCTTCGCTTTCATCGGAGGATATATCCTCTACCTCAACTGTATACCTCTCTCTCTCCTTTTCAGTGGATACACTTTTTTCCTGAACCTCAGCAAACTGGCTGTATAACTGGAGAATTTCTTCGTTAACGATGTTTGCAATCTCAATGTCATCATCGATCGAAATGAGGGGCACACATGGAGATGTAATTCCCGTTGCAATGTTTATTGTAGGTATGTCTTCGCTTTCATCGGAGGATATATCCTCTACCTCAACTGTATACCTCTCTCTCTCCTTTTCAGTGGATACACTTTTTTCCTGAACCTCAGCAAACTGGCTGTATAACTGGAGAATTTCTTCGTTAACGATGTTTGCAATCTCAATGTCATCATCGATCGAAATGAGGAGCACACATGGAGATGTAATTCCCGTTGCAATGTTTATTGTAGGTATGTCTTCGCTTTCATCGGAGGATATATCCTCTACCTCAACTGTATACCTCTTTCTCTCCTTTTCAGTGGATACACTTTTTTCCTGAACCTCAGCAAACGATACATGCCTGCATAACTGGGGAATTTCTTCTTTGCCGATGTTTGCAGTCTCAATATCATCATCGATCGCAACGAGGGGTACACTTGGAGAGGTAATTTCCGTTGCAATGTTGTTTGTAGGTGTATCTCCGCTTTCTTGAATAGACATGTTTTTGTGCTCAGAAAAAAGTCCATCTGGGATTTCAATCCTCGAGAACGTGAGAGAATTATAAAATTCCTCATTTATCGTAAAGAAGGGCTTTTCTTTTGTCTGTTCTAGAGGTCCATCAGAATATTTCTTCGACAGCTGGAGCATTTCCTCACGAAGTTCATAGAAACATGGTTCAGACTGCTCCTTCCATTTTCCTCTTGATGAAGTTTTCGTAAACATTTTCTCTCCTGATATTATCTTTCTCTACAGTACTATATCTATAAAAATTATAAGAAAGTTAAAACTGCATCAAAATAAAAAATTTTAAAAATAATATAGTTTGGGCTTATAAATATTTATTTTTAACTATTCGATTCAATATAAATAGAACACATATAAATAATTGGAATTGTAAACAAACAGAAAAATGTAGCCATATGGCACCTACTGATGTTTTCACTTTCTCATATACAGAAACATTGGTTTTGAGCCTGCTAAAAGCAATTATTCAAGTTCTTAAATTTGAATATAATTTAAGAACTTTTACAGATAATTCTTTTAAAAAATACTTGCAAGAGAAAGTCCAAAGTAATCTTATATCTGTTCAGATGTTAAAATATACTTCTGAACGTAGGCTTATAAAAGAATCGCGTCTTACAACGACTTTACATTACTTTATTTTTGATGGACGCTCTCTCTGTAAGACTTTCACTTCTTGACGTACGTTTCTATTCTCGCTTATCCAAAAGTGTTGATAAAAAGTCAACACAAAGAATTATTCTGTATGGGAATTCTACAAAAACTTGATTTGTCAAATTGAATTTAAAATTATGCATATTACGTTTTTGTAAAATGTTTAATACAAACCGCATTCTTTTTAATAGCTAATTAAGATGAAAATACATTTGTCTGTATTGAAATTTCCACCGTTTTAAAGTTTCTTTAAACCAATTTATCTCAGTTAAAAATTCTTATGTCTGCCCGTATGATTACAAAATTTTTATTATACTATTTGTCTAAAAATGACAATATATGATGGACATATTTTAAGGCACTAAACTTAAACCTTTCAATTTGTATAAGAAAAATCATGGATGTGGAGCAAAAATCAGTTTCAATATTTTACCCAAACAAACAGAGAAAACAGCGTATATATAATAAATATAACCGTGTAAAATTGTGAATATTGAATATATGAGAAATTTGAGCTGAAAACCTCATTCTAACACACAGAGCTAAGTCAACAAATTCTAACGTTAAGCTATTTTAAGTTAAGCTCTCAAATGTAAACAGAAAATGCAACATTTATGGCTAAAGAATTGATCAAAAATATCTACTCTTTTAACAAATATCAAGTTTTTAATACGGGAATGAACTAATAATTGAACTCTTCGACAAGTAATTCTCCCATAAGTAGATATAGAAGTATATACAATAATTGTAACTCCATTTTCAACATTTCCATATCTGTTGAGCCCATTTCTATGACGTTTAGAATCAGATTCAAGAAAAGATACATTAAAAAAAATTTCAAATGTTTTTTAATTATTCGATAAATATAGATGGCAACAAGCCAAATCAAGAAAATGCATTTAGTTGATTTGTGTTTAAACATAATATTATTAATGCATTTCAGGCGAGGAACTGATATTAAACTATTTTACAGTCTTTCCTTAGTATTATTATTTTTTCGGAATGTATCATGCTTTCCCATAAAATATGATGACATGAAAATACTTAAAATAAATTTTTATTGAGTTTTAATTAAATTTTCATTTTTATTTAGCGACTAGCCCCAAAAGAATTGGAGATAGAGTGGATAATATCATTGTACACACACACATACACCACACAGACGTCATGATATATTTGTAGGTCCACTTTCTTGAATACCCCTTACGTGTGAATCTGTCAAAAACTCGAGTTCCGATTTTCTACGCAATTCTAATACTTTCTCTATATATTAACATGTATAGTTAAGGAAGTATAAATCATTGTCAAGAAAACGACATTAATACAATATTTCGAATAGTGTTTCAGAAATTTTAAAACATGATTTAACATTAATATCTTTTTATACAATACGAAATTGGTAACATTAAAATGTTTTCTATACAATGGTATGTGCTAAAATATATATCTATTGCAGCTGGGAATGCTTAATTTTACTTAAAACACGTAGTTCATTAGTGTTTACTTAAAACACGTAGCTCATAAGTGTTTACTTAAAACATGGGGTTATACATCAAACAGCTAACACATGATTCAAATCATAAAAAGACATAAACATATTTTTGATAAATCTTACCAGAACGACAGTTAGGAAGGAGAATTTTCAAAAGGAATCTTCTACTAATTCCAAGAGTCAATATATAATGAAACCCGTGCAGCAACAAGGAACATCCAACCTTCTCAGTCCCGAATTCAAAATGCAATAAAATTTCCCAGGTCACCAGGCACTCACTAATCCTACTGAGGCGTCAATCACGTAATCTGAATTGGATATTCGTGTAAGATAGGTGAAGCGACATCTGCGTACGTGTATATTAGTGTGTATGCATATAGGTAAATTTCAGGGAGAGGCAGAGATCAAAAGACCAGAATACCGCTGTTGACAGTATTCTAGATGGGGGACGTTATCGCCGTTCGTGACGTCACTGGTTTAGAAGGAGTAGTGCCAGTTTCTCCGAGTAGCATTCATTTCTATGGGAAAACATAGACTGTGTCAGTAGTAGTAAGGGGGGGGATATAGCCGGAACAATGGAAAGGGGCGTGGTCAATGACGTCATCAAAAGGGGCGTGGTCATGTCGTCAGAGCACGTGCCTGTGATGTCACGTGAAGTGTTTGTTTTTGAGTGGAGTTGAGTTTTTTTTCTCGTAATCTTCTACGAGGGTGTTTTTAATTAATGCGAGTTGTGTTGTTTCTCTTTTAAAATTTCTTTTCACAGAATGGCAGCGGGGTAAGTTTATCAAGCACGTGGTGTGTGACGTCACGTGAAGTGGAAGTATTTGTTTTTTGAGTGGAATTGAGTTGCTTGTTATGGTATTCTTTTACGAGGGTGTTTTTAATGCTTGTTGAGTTGTTTGTCTTTTTAAAATTTCTTTTCACAGAATGGCAACGGGTAAGTATTATCGTGATGGGAAAAGGATGACGTCATGTCACGTGTTACTTTACGGGAGGTTTGAAACTCCGTGATTTTGACGCCACGTGGTTTTCGGGGGGAATGTTGTGAAAGTAGAAGTAAATGTTTTGGAAATAAATATAATAACATCATACCACGTGTTTTTCGGTGAGTTGTAGTGAAAGTAGAAATAAATATTTTATAAATCAATGTATTCAATTGAATACCACGTGTTTTCGGGGCGTTGTAGTGCAAAGTGAAAGTAGAAGTAAATGTATTGGAAATTTCTACACGAGCTGAGTTATGTGCAATACCACGTGGTCGCGTTGTTATGTCGTACGAGTTGAATCATTCTATGGCTGCTTCTAATGTTTATTCCTTGCACACATGGAATGAATCTGATTGGTCGTGCAACTTCATCACGTCATCTTAAAACAAGTTTCTACGGGCATCTTTGAAAAGGCAACAGTAGATTCGCTGCTGTTGGTTACCGATGTGTTGAGTGGTCCCCTTGCTAGCTTTAATGTTTATTTGAGTTTCTATTGGCTGGCAAGAAATTTGTTGATGCAGAATGGCTGCGTAAGCTCATGCATACTTGCAGGTGAGATTTAGTGACGATTGCAACAGTTTAAGTATAGGTTCAGTTCTGTGAACATTTGCTGGTGAATTCTACAATATAATACAAGATAAAAAATGAAGCGTTCTTTTGGAGAATTATCAAACATTTGTTCCCTCGAACCCAGAATGCGCAAGATAGCGGAACGTGAACAGATGGCGAAATGTTCGAGAGATTCTAAGGTGCTGAAACAAGAATCTGTGGCGTACGATTTGATACACCTGGGTGGAGAAAACTTTGTTCAAGTAAGTTCCTTCAAGGGATATACCCGTGTGCATATACGGCGATATATAACAGACAATGATGGAATATTACGTCCGACGAAAGATGGAATTTCTATATCTCCTACAGTGTGGGACTCCGTGGAGAAACAACTGAACAATTTTAATGGTTTATTGGACAAGGTTCTTGTGGTTGATAAAGATGTCTGCATATCAACAAAAATGAAAGACGGTGAACGAGTGTATGTATTTCAAAGAATGTTCCAACGGAAAAATTTGAGATTTGAGTTCTTGTTTGTTCATGTCTTGCTTAACGGTGCTCAGTTTTTAAAACTAAATAAGTCAGTCTCTTTAATTTCTGATAGAGTTAAAGAAAATCTTATTAGAGAAACTTTAGCTTACTTCATTCATCAACAGATGGATGAATTGAAATCAGAATCTCATTTAATTGGTCAATCGTATGACATGAAAGAACAAGAAATAACGGACTCACTGGGTACGTGTTTATCAATTTCAATTACTTTAAAGATTACAGAACTGTCTAACTGTTTTGGATGTCGTGAAACTTACGAAACGCGGTTTATGCATGACTGTTTAACGATGAGTCGTGCTGAAAAATTTCATGAATATTTTGAACGTTCTTTATATCATTTACACTGGTGTCAAATAGCAAAAGACTTCATTGAAAGAAATAGAAATATTGATCTTGATACGGTACTTTGTGAAGCAGAATTTTTTGATGGTTTAAATGTAAAATTATTATTTGAAAATATTGAAAAGCTATATATTAATGAAGAAGAAAGTATGTATTTAATGAGTTCTGTTGAATAAAATGTAGATTGATATATGTATTTGATATTTGTATTTTCATTTCACATTTTTACATACTGAGTGCGTTTTACTGTATTGTATAATTTGTGTTTAAAAAGTTATGATTTTGTTTAAAAACTAGAGCATATATAAATATGGTAACTGATTTATGACGATTCATTGTGATTTATTATTTCTTAGAGTAAACATCTTCTCTTCGGCATTATCTGAGTGTAAGTTAAACGTTATTAAAAATGGAAAAAGCATTGTCTAGCGGTTACGAAAATCCATCGCACGCAGCTAGTTATAGTGGAATTGATGCATTATTTGGATTTTCTCTAGATGGGAGTGAATTAGAAGGAAGGCGTGTTCCTCCTGTTTGTTATGAGACTATACCAGATCTTTTAAAAGCCATGAGTTTAACATCCCATAAAAATAAGTCTGAATTTTCCTATCATTCTGTCACGAAGCGAGTGACTATAAAAACCAAAGGAGAATCCAAAGTAGTGCTTCATGAAGGCATTTCCGAACTCTTCGGATTTAAACCAGCTGAATATAAAGGAATTGTGGAAAGTCCATTTGTGGCGGATGCTAACGCTTCTTTCTCCGTTATGTATATGTACTGTGACCTAGTAGAACCGCAAATAGTTGGAGATTTGCAAGCGCCTCTTTTAGAAATTGTAACTACTGAAGGAAACTACGGTGAATCGATTAATGCTCATTATGCAAGACCTTTCTATTTGCCGGTCATACGCCAGCATTTTCAAACAATTCAAATTGAATTGAGACTACATTCAGGTGACTTGGTTCCATTTGAAAGAGGCACAGTTTTCATAGTATTACATTTTCGAATGAGACAACTTGTATAAAAGGTCGTTAGAAAAAACGTGAGTTCATTTGTAAAACAAACGTTGCAGAAGTATCATCATCATCATGTTTGTACCCTATACGTGCTGCACTAAAAAATTTGAAGATTATTATGTGGGACAGACCGGTAACGGCATGCCTCATTATGGAGGAATTGCTCTACAAAAAGGATACGGTATTGGCGGGTTCTTTGCTAGGCTTTTTCGAAGTGTCTTACCCATTTTGGTGCGAGGAGCAAAAACTGCAGGAAAGGAAGCTCTAAGAACAGGAACTCTTATCGCCAATGATGTGTTAGCTGGTGATACTTTTTAAACATCAGTAAAATCGAGAGCCAAAGAAGCTGGTAAAACGCTAGCTAAAAAAGCGGTTCGAAAAGCTGACGAGATGATCAGTCATGGAAGATTTAAAAGGAAGAGAAAAATTCCCAAACGTGTCATTTCGTCCAAAGTCAAGAAGGTGCGAGGACGTGACATTTTTGATGCGTAATGGCTTTTCTTCTAAAAGATTCACCTGAGTGTGCAAAATCCGAACTTAATTTATTTACGCTTCCTCCTACGCAAACAGTTATAGAAAGAAGGCAATGGGTCGAATTTCATCCTGTTGCCAATGTATCTGACGGCAGTCCTGTTGAATTTAATGTATCTGGAAGTGGAGATGATTATCTTGATTTATCCCAAACTCAACTTTATGTTAAGGTAAAAATTCTAAAAAAGTGATGGAACTGCCCTCTCGAAAGAAGATAAAGTAGGCCCCGTCAATTCGTTTTTGCATTCTCTATTTTCTCAAGTGGATATCAGTCTGAATGAAAGATTAGTGTCGTCGAGCAACAATACATACCCCTATAGAGTCATTATAGAAAAATTACTAAATCATGGTTTTGATACCAAAACTTCTCAACTCTCGGCAGAACTATTTTTCAAAGAAACCGCGGATAGAATGAATGTATTCGATGTCAAAGATCCTAATCCAAATGAAGGATTTAACAAACGAGCAGAAATGATTCAACTGAGCACAACGGTTGACATGGTAGGTCGGCTACACGTGGATTTGTTTCACCAAGATAGACTTTTGCTGAGCATGGTAGACATGAAAATTAAACTCATTCGTAGCAAACCCGAATTTTGTTTGTTGTGAATAGGTGGTTATAAAGTTGTGCTTGAACACGCATCGTTGTTTGTACGCAAAGTGAGAGTCAGTCCCGGTGTTGTATTGGGGCATGCAAAGAGTTTAGAAAAAAGAACAGCCAAGTATCCTATCAATAGAGTGCTTTGCAAAGCATATTCGATCCCCACTGGAAATATATGTTTCGTCCAAGATAATATTTTTACAGGACAGATGCCTAAGGGTATAGTTGTTGCTTGTGTAGATAATGACGCATTTAATTGCAATTATAAAAAGTCACCCTTTGAATTTCAGCATTACAATATAAATTTTATAGGCGTCTGCATAGATGGACAACCTATGCCTCATAACCCATTGCAACACGACTTTGCTAATAAGAATTTCATTCGTGCTTTTCAGAATTTATTTCTCACTGCAGAATTTTGCGGACTTTACCTTTCGAGATCGGAATTTCCTGAGGGAAATTGCTTATTTCTCTTTGATTTGTCCCCCGATTTATGTGATGCTTCCCATTTGAATCTGGTACGACATAGCAACTTAAGACAAGAATTAAATTTAGCGTTCCTCTACAACAGACAGTTTCACTGTTGGTGTATGCTGAATTTGAAAACCTGATAGAAATCAACAAAGCTAGAAACATTGTACGATTTTGGAAATTGATGAATTCCTCGGACATTTATCAAATATTATCTCGTGATCGTCATACAGCGAGATATTTTAAAGGAGTTTTCCCGTCGGATAGAATTCCTAATAATGATGTAACCCTTGCAGCTCTCGTTATTAACACGGACAACCATACTGAAGCCGGTAGTCACTGGTTGGCGTTATTTATCGAAGACAATCAATCCATTGAATTTTTCGATTCATATGGCTTACCTCCTGAAAAGTACGGAAAAGATATTGGAAGATTTGTCATGAAATAACCCCATCTGAAATGTAACAAGATATCTCTGCAAAGTTTTACTTCTAATGTATGTGGACACTTTTGTATTTCTTTCTTAGTGAAACGATGCCAAGGATTATGTATAAATTTTATTGTATGTAATCTTGCTGGAAAAAAGAATGATTTTAGGATGCATCAATTTGTCAAGAAAAGTTATGGTGTAAACATGATTTTAAAAAAAAATTATATATTTTAATGTGTGTAAATAAATGTCTCTACTTATTTTATTGTTTCTATTTGTTAATAAATATTTACCTTTTATTATTAAATTATGTTGAAACATTAAATGAAAGTTATTTAAAAACTATTTGCAGATAACTGTATACCAGATATTTTTTCGCAGGAAAAATCTTTTATTTTTTTCTGCTACTTCGGATCTGTATTAAAACAGTGCACACCCAAGAATTTGCGTCATTAATATCCATGGAGCTTCCCAGTTTAAAGCACCCCTCAACGTGTATAGTTAGTGGACCAACGGGGCCAGGCAACACCGTCTTTGTTAAGAAATTTACTGAACACATGTTTAAACCAATGCCCAAGCTTGTTGTATACTACTACGGCGCTTACCAGCAACTCTTCAATACTCTGAAAATTTGTAGATTTTTATGAAGGTTTGCCCTCTAACTTGAATACAATTCGAGATGCTCTTATCATTATAGACGACCTTATGACAGAATTAGGGCACGATACTCGTTTGAGCAAACTAGTCACAAAAGACAGCCATCATAGGAATATTTCAGTTATATTCATTGTCCAAAATTTATTTTACCAAGGAAAAGAAATGAGGTCAATACACTTAAATTCACAATATTTGGTTTTGTATAAAAATCCTAGAGATAAGAGTCAGGTGATGCACTTGGCAAGGCAAATGTTCCCTGGAAAATCTAAAGCCTTTCAAGAAATATTTCAAGACGCAACGTCCCCTGCTTATGGTTATTTATTAGTTGATCTGCGCCCCGAGACCTCTGATCGTTTGCGCATGCGCACGGACATTTTCCCTCAGGATAAACATTAAGTATATGAACTGCGTTAGACATTTAGCGTTTACTCTTTGAACGAGTAACATGTCTTCTGTAGTTATTGAACTCGAGGGTTTGCAATTACAACCTCGTGTTTTTATCATTAAAGAATTGGCATTTTTCGATGTAAATTATGGTTATCATGGCCTTTGGACCTTTCTCCCGCCTCAATCTTGGGATCAATTATCATCGAAGAAAAGAAAAGAATTTTCCTGGATAACCCGCTATTGTCATGGACTACACTGGAATAGCGGAAATTTGCCTTATCATGTTTTGCAAATTATTCTAACATTCTTAATTGCGTCCTATTCTGACATTTATGTTAAAGGGCTGGAAAAAGCAAAATTCTTAGAAAATCTCTCAGGGATGAAGACTTTTGATCTCAATGATTTCAAGTGTCCTAAAATGGATATTTAAAATCAAATTTAGCACCAAAATGTCCCGTTCACACCCCTCACTTTAACCATTGTGCTTTAGCAGAAGATAAATTAAATATAGATGCAATACATTCATCAACTGATCTGTATTGAGCGCTAGCACGTGGTTGTCCTATTCTGAAAATATAGTAATTTCACAAAGATAAATTAAATATAGATACAATACATTCATTAAAAGATCTGCATTCAGCGTGAGCACATGGTTACCATATTTTTAAAATGCACTAATTTCACTGTGAGAAATTAAATATAGATACAAACATTCTTGCGCAATTCTGTATTACGCGTAAATAACAATCACATTTTTTAATTTAATAAATACACACAATTTATAAATATCTTTTCCTATGCATCGAAATCACTGTAAATATAGTTAATATTGAAATCGTTTTAGAGCTGAACAAATTCCTAGTAAAATTCAAATAAACATTCAAAATAGAAATTCAAATAAACATTAAAGCTAGCAAGGGGACCACGCAACACATCGGAAACCAACAGCAGCGAATCTACAGTTGCCTTTTCAAAGATGCCCTAGAAACTTGTTTTAAGGTGACGTGTTGAAGTTGCACCACCAATCAGATTCATTCCATGTGTGCAAGGAATAAACATTTGAAGTAGCCATAGAATGACTCAACTCGTTCTACATAACAACGCGACCACGTGGCATTGCACATAACTCAGCTCGTGTAAGAATTTTCAATACATTTACTTCTACTTTCACTTTGCACTACAACCCCCCGAAAACACATGGTATTCAATTGAATACATTGATTTCTAAAACATTTACTTCTACTTTCACTACAATCCCCCCGAATACCACGTGGCGTCAAAATCACGGAGTTTCAAATCTCCGGTAAAGTAACACGTGGTATGACGTCATCCTTTTCCCATCACGATAATACTTACCCGTTGCCTTTCTGTGAAAAGAAATTTTAAAAAGACAAACAACTCAACACGCATTAAAAACACCCGCGTAAAAGATTACCATAACAAACAACTCAACTCCACTCAAAAAACAAATACTTCCACTTCACGTGACGTCACACACCACGTGTTTGATAAACATACCCCGCTGCCATTCTGTGAAAAGTAATTTTAAAAAGAGAAACAACTCAACTCGCATTAATTAAAAACACCCTCGTAGAAGTTTACGAGAAAAAAAACAACTCAACTCCACAAAAAAAAACACTTCACGTGACGTCACACACCACGTGCTCTGACGTCATAAACACGCCCCCTTTTGATGACGTCATTAACCACGCCCCCTTCCATTGTTCCGGCTCTATCCCCCCCTTACTACTGTCAGTCGTTGCTTTAATATAATTTGTAATTCTATCGTAAAAGTGAAGTTTAAGTGTAAATTTGTGTATTATAGATGTATATATATTAGTATTTTCACGTATATAAAGTATAATTTTGATGCGTACAAAAATGCCTGGTTGATGCTCGGTTGCTTTGTGTTAAAATTATTATAAGAAGTCAATGGGATCTATCAGTTTTCATAGATTTCCGAAAGATACCACACTCCAAAAATTATGCATTGTGAAGTGCAAAAGAGAGGATAAAAAAACTATTGCTCACGCAACTGTCTGTTCGAGTAACTTTTCTGATGAAGATTTTCGGGCTAAATTTTTGAATTTGAAGCCGGTTAAAAGATTAAAACAAGAAGCTAACGGCGCAAAAATCTCACCATTAATACCGCAGTTAAAAATAATGTTTTTAATATAGCAGTATAAAAAATTTTAATATAGCAATATAAAAGACCAGTATCCTTTTTGAAAAATAGTTTTTAATTTTGTAAATCTTTCCTAAAATTATATATTTTTCCTAAATATTATTTTTCCCCCCTAAAATTTTTTATTTCATTTTGTTAGATCTTTATAAAAATTTTACTGCATTAAGATATTTTTAGATTTTAAGTTATTTATTTTAATTTTTTAAAATATGTTTTAAAATTCTTTATTGCATTTTTTTTTAATTTAGATTTATTTCTAATTATTTAATCTAATAAAAATTTGTTTAGATCTGTAAAATAATTTTTTTATATTTTTTCAGAAATTATTTATTGCAATATTAAAGTATTTTTTAGATATTTATTAAAATTATTTATTGCAGTTTTTTATATTAAAGAATATCTATTAAAAATAGATTTTCTTAATAAAAAATAAGCAATTTTTATCAATGTAATTTATATGCTATTTTAGTTTATTAAAAGTTAATTGAAAATTTAAAATGTTTATACTTAAATTCTGTTAATTAGATTTTTAAAACTTCATTGTCTTGAATTTGCTTGTTATACATATGACAAACTGTTAAAATAAAAAAATGCCTTGCATCGAACTGCTACAATGTCGAAAAATCTCTTGCTACAAACTGCTACAATTTCGAATAATTGCCTGCTACAAACTGCTGCAATTTCGAAATATTACCTGATACAAACTGCTACAATTCCAGAAATTTACTGCTCCAAAAGAGTTTTTCGTAATCACATCACTGTACGTGTGTGGCATAAGCAGAAGAGTCAGAACTCCTCTTCCATCGGCGAAATTGTTTGAGTTCTCCATTGGAAAACCAAATTCAGTACTGAAATGCTCGTGTTGCCTTACATCCCCTATCTGATATGCTGTGTATGATTATATGAGGGGGGTGATTCCAACGTCCTCCCCCTACATATAAATATAATATGGTATACAAGTTCTGAATTGTTTTCAAATATGTACTTTATCCCATTCATACTACTATATAATCTATAATCATTTGATGCAGTTTTGCACTTGATATGTTCGCGCGAACAACTCTCGGTTTAGAAATTCTCTGTGAGAGATTCAATCCATCTAATGGAAAAAGTCTCCTACAGAATAGTGCTTAAATAAATAAAATTTATATCTGTACAGTGCACCACTCATTATATTTCTGATCAGTTATCCCACCACCCATTTTAAATTTAAAATTCTATATATATTTCTTGACGAGATACAATCAGGGTTTCTATAAATCAGAATGCCTCAGAGTTTACAAACGAAAATATTTAAGATGAGTTATATATTAAAAAATCATATGTTTATTTTTAGAGTATATTGTTAAACAACTTATTCTTGCATACTAGAGAATGTGTTTCGAAATGCTTAAAATATTATATATCTGGAGTAATAATGAAATTCTCGTAAAAGTAATTATAATAGTCTATAAGCTATATGCTAAAATTATTGCCGACAAAACAACAAATAAATACAAACTGTAATATATGTAAAAACAATTTATTTAGTTTTGAATAAAACAAAAATAAAATAACATTTCCTTCATGATGGAAGGAAAATATATGAACAGAGATTAATATTCGACACACATCGTAATTGACTATTAATTGTCATCTCATAATTTGGCTATACATATTTGGAGATTACTAAACTCCGTAAATAACATATTTACAATGTATACCAGGTTAAAAAATGTCTTAATTATTTCCAATACTATACGCTTAAAAGGTATTATAATAAAACCTCAATTGATGAAAAAATTAGAATATAGCTGTCACGGAGACTTTGTACTAATTTGAACTGAGTGATTCTGTCGGACAAGAAAAGTCATTGCTACGAATATTAAATTAATGTTCGACACGGAAAATACAGATCTTCAGATGTCCAATAAATTTGCATTTATATATTTCATCCCAAGGATTTGGAACATTCCTTTGACGAAGTTCGCGATTCTCCATTTTTAATTTCTTTCTTACTGGCTCAATGCTTTCATCTTCAGATTGAGTGCATTCATAAAGCTTTTCTGCACTATTCACTTCCTCATTTTCATCGGAGGATATATCCTCTACCTCAACAGTATACCTCTCTTTCTCTTTTTCAGTGGATACACTTTTATCCTGAACCTCAGCAAACGATACATGGCTGTATAACTGGAGAATTTCTTCGTTAACGATGTTTGCAGTCTCAATGTCATCATCGATCGAAATGAGGGGCACACATGGAGATGCAATTCCCGTTGCAATGTTTATTGTAGGTATGTCTTCGCTTTCATCGGAGGATATATCCTCTACCTCAACTGTATACCTCTCTCTCTCCTTTTCAGTGGATACACTTTTTTCCTGAACCTCAGCAAACTGGCTGTATAACTGGAGAATTTCTTCGTTAACGATGTTTGCAATCTCAATGTCATCATCGATCGAAATGAGGGGCACACATGGAGATGTAATTCCCGTTGCAATGTTTATTGTAGGTATGTCTTCGCTTTCATCGGAGGATATATCCTCTACCTCAACTGTATACCTCTCTCTCTCCTTTTCAGTGGATACACTTTTTTCCTGAACCTCAGCAAACTGGCTGTATAACTGGAGAATTTCTTCGTTAACGATGTTTGCAATCTCAATGTCATCATCGATCGAAATGAGGGGCACACATGGAGATGTAATTCCCGTTGCAATGTTTATTGTAGGTATGTCTTCGCTTTCATCGGAGGATATATCCTCTACCTCAACTGTATACCTCTTTCTCTCCTTTTCAGTGGATACACTTTTTTCCTGAACCTCAGCAAACGATACATGCCTGCATAACTGGGGAATTTCTTCTTTGCCGATGTTTGCAGTCTCAATATCATCATCGATCGCAACGAGGGGTACACTTGGAGAGGTAATTTCCGTTGCAATGTTGTTTGTAGGTGTATCTCCGCTTTCTTGAATAGACATGTTTTTGTGCTCAGAAAAAAGTCCATCTGGGATTTCAATCCTCGAGAACGTGAGAGAATTATAAAATTCCTCATTTATCGTAAAGAAGGGCTTTTCATTTGTCTGTTCTAGAGGTCCATCAGAATATTTCTTCGACAGCTGGAGCATTTCCTCACGAAGTTCATAGAAACATGGTTCAGACTGCTCCTTCCATTTTCCTCTTGATGAAGTTTTCGTAAACATTTTCTCTCCTGATATTATCTTTCTCTACAGTACTATATCTATAAAAATTATAAGAAAGTTAAAACTGCATCAAAATAAAAAATTTTAAAAATAATATAGTTTGGGCTTATAAATATTTATTTTTAACTATTCGATTCAATATAAATAGAACACATATAAATAATTGGAATTGTAAACAAACAGAAAAATGTAGCCATATGGCACCTACTGATGTTTTCACTTTCTCATATACAGAAACATTGGTTTTGAGCCTGCTAAAAGCAATTATTCAAGTTCTTAAATTTGAATATAATTTAAGAACTTTTACAGATAATTCTTTTAAAAAATACTTGCAAGAGAAAGTCCAAAGTAATCTTATATCTGTTCAGATGTTAAAATATACTTCTGAACGTAGGCTTATAAAAGAATCGCGTCTTACAACGACTTTACATTACTTTATTTTTGATGGACGCTCTCTCTGTAAGACTTTCACTTCTTGACGTACGTTTCTATTCTCGCTTATCCAAAAGTGTTGATAAAAAAGTCAACACAAAGAATTATTCTGTATGGGAATTCTACAAAAACTTGATTTGTCAAATTGAATTTAAAATTATGCATATTACGTTTTTGTAAAATGTTTAATACAAACCGCATTCTTTTCAATAGCTAATTAAGATGAAAATACATTTGTCTGTATTGAAATTTCCACCGTTTTAAAGTTTCTTTAAACCAATTTATCTCAGTTAAAAATTCTTATGTCTGCCCGTATGATTACAAAATTTTTATTATACTATTTGTCTAAAAATGACAATATATGATGGACATATTTTAAGGCACTAAACTTAAACCTTTCAATTTGTATAAGAAAAATCATGGATGTGGAGCAAAAATCAGTTTCAATATTTTACCCAAACAAACAGAGAAAACAGCGTATATATAATAAATATAACCGTGTAAAATTGTGAATATTGAATATATGAGAAATTTGAGCTGAAAACCTCATTCTAACACACAGAGCTAAGTCAACAAATTCTAACGTTAAGCTATTTTAAGTTAAGCTCTCAAATGTAAACAGAAAATGCAACATTTATGGCTAAAGAATTGATCAAAAATATCTACTCTTTTAACAAATATCAAGTTTTTAATACGGGAATGAACTAATAATTGAACTCTTCGACAAGTAATTCTCCCATAAGTAGATATAGAAGTATATACAATAATTGTAACTCCATTTTCAACATTTCCATATCTGTTGAGCCCATTTCTATGACGTTTAGAATCAGATTCAAGAAAAGATACATTAAAAAAAATTTCAAATGTTTTTTAATTATTCGATAAATATAGATGGCAACAAGCCAAATCAAGAAAATGCATTTAGTTGATTTGTGTTTAAACATAATATTATTAATGCATTTCAGGCGAGGAACTGATATTAAACTATTTTACAGTCTTTCCTTAGTATTATTATTTTTTCGGAATGTATCATGCTTTCCCATAAAATATGATGACATGAAAATACTTAAAATAAATTTTAATTAAGTTTTAATTAAATTTTCATTTTTATTTAGCGACTAGCCCCAAAAGAATTGGAGATAGAGTGGATAATATCATTGTACACACACACATACACCACACAGACGTCATGATATATTTGTAGGTCCACTTTCTTGAGTACCCCTTACGTGTGAATCTGTCAAAAACTCGAGTTCCGATTTTCTACGCAATTCTAATACTTTCTCTATATATTAACATGTATAGTTAAGGAAGTATAAATCATTGTCAAGAAAACGACATTAATACAATATTTCGAATAGTGTTTCAGAAATTTTAAAACATGATTTAACATTAATATCTTTTTATACAATACGAAATTGGTAACATTAAAATGTTTTCTATACAATGGTATGTGCTAAAATATATATCTATTGCAGCTGGGAATGCTTAATTTTACTTAAAACACGTAGTTCATTAGTGTTTACTTAAAACACGTAGCTCATAAGTGTTTACTTAAAACATGGGGTTATACATCAAACAGCTAACACATGATTCAAATCATAAAAAGACATAAACATATTTTTGAAAAATCTTACCAGAACGACAGTTAGGAAGGAGAATTTTCAAAAGGAATCTTCTACTAATTCCAAGAGTCAATATATAATGAAACCCGTGCAGCAGCAAGGAACATCCAACCTTCTCAGTCCCGAATTCAAAATGCAATAAAATTTCCCAGGTCACCAGGCACTCACTAATCCTACTGAGGCGTCAATCACGTTATCTGAATTGGATATTCGTGTAAGATAGGTGAAGCGACATCTGCGTACGTGTATATTAGTGTGTATGCATATAGGTAAATTTCAGGGAGGGGCAGAGATCAAAAGACCAGAATACCGCTGTTGACAGTATTCTAGATGGGGGACGTTATCGCCGTTCGTGACGTCACTGGTTTAGAAGGAGTAGTGCCAGTTTCTCCGAGTAGCATTCATTTCTATGGGAAAACATAGACTGTGTCAGTAGTAGTAAGGGGGGGATATAGCCGGAACAATGGAAAGGGGAGTGGTCAATGACGTCATCAAAAGGGTCATGTCGTCAGAGCACGTGCCTGTGATGTCACGTGAAGTGTTTGTTTTTGAGTGGAGTTGAGTTTTTTTTCTCGTAATCTTCTACGAGGGTGTTTTTAATTAATGCGAGTTGTGTTGTTTCTCTTTTAAAATTTCTTTTCACAGAATGGCAGCGGGGTAAGTTTATCAAGCACGTGGTGTGTGACGTCACGTGAAGTGGAAGTATTTGTTTTTTGAGTGGAATTGAGTTGCTTGTTATGGTATTCTTTTACGAGGGTGTTTTTAATGCTTGTTGAGTTGTTTGTCTTTTTAAAATTTCTTTTCACAGAATGGCAACGGGTAAGTATTATCGTGATGGGAAAAGGATGACGTCATGTCACGTGTTACTTTACGGGAGGTTTGAAACTCCGTGATTTTGACGCCACGTGGTTTTCGGGGGGAATGTTGTGAAAGTAGAAGTAAATGTTTTGAAAATAAATATAATAACATCATACCACGTGTTTTTCGGTGAGTTGTAGTGAAAGTAGAAATAAATATTTTATAAATCAATGTATTCAATTGAATACCACGTGTTTTCGGGGCGTTGTAGTGCAAAGTGAAAGTAGAAGTAAATGTATTGGAAATTTCTACACGAGCTGAGTTATGTGCAATACCACGTGGTCGCGTTGTTATGTCGTACGAGTTGAATCATTCTATGGCTGCTTCTAATGTTTATTCCTTGCACACATGGAATGAATCTGATTGGTCGTGCAACTTCATCACGTCATCTTAAAACAAGTTTCTACGGGCATCTTTGAAAAGGCAACAATAGATTCGCTGCTGTTGGTTACCGATGTGTTGAGTGGTCCCCTTGCTAGCTTTAATGTTTATTTGAGTTTCTATTGGCTGGCAAGAAATTTGTTGATGCAGAATGGCTGCGTAAGCTCATGCATACTTGCAGGTGAGATTTAGTGACGATTGCAACAGTTTAAGTATAGGTTCAGTTCTGTGAACATTTGCTGGTGAATTCTACAATATAATACAAGATAAAAAATGAAGCGTTCTTTTGGAGAATTATCAAACATTTGTTCCCTCGAACCCAGAATGCGCAAGATAGCGGAACGTGAACAGATGGCGAAATGTTCGAGAGATTCTAAGGTGCTGAAACAAGAATCTGTGGCGTACGATTTGATACACCTGGGTGGAGAAAACTTTGTTCAAGTAAGTTCCTTCAAGGGATATACCCGTGTGCATATACGGCGATATATAACAGACAATGATGGAATATTACGTCCGACGAAAGATGGAATTTCTATATCTCCTACAGTGTGGGACTCCGTGGAGAAACAACTGAACAATTTTAATGGTTTATTGGACAAGGTTCTTGTGGTTGATAAAGATGTCTGCATATCAACACAAATGAAAGACGGTGAACGAGTGTATGTATTTCAAAGAATGTTCCAACGGAAAAATTTGAGTTCTTGTTTGTTCATGTCTTGCTTAACGGTGCTCAGTTTTTAAAACTAAATAAGTCAGTCTCTTTAATTTCTGATAGAGTTAAAGAAAATCTTATTAGAGAAACTTTAGCTTACTTCATTCATCAACAGATGGATGAATTGAAATCAGAATCTCATTTAATTGGTCAATCGTATGACATGAAAGAACAAGAAATAACGGACTCACTGGGTACGTGTTTATCAATTTCAATTACTTTAAAGATTACTGAACTGTCTAACTGTTTTGGATGTCGTGAAACTTACGAAACGCGGTTTATGCATGACTGTTTAACGATGAGTCGTGCTGAAAAATTTCATGAATATTTTGAACGTTCTTTATATCATTTACACTGGTGTCAAATAGCAAAAGACTTCATTGAAAGAAATAGAAATATTGATCTTGATACGGTACTTTGTGAAGCAGAATTTTTTGATGGTTTAAATGTAAAATTATTATTTGAAAATATTGAAAAGCTATATATTAATGAAGAAGAAAGTATGTATTTAATGAGTTCTGTTGAATAAAATGTAGATTGATATATGTATTTGATATTTGTATTTTCATTTCACATTTTTACATACTGAGTGCGTTTTACTGTATTGTATAATTTGTGTTTAAAAAGTTATGATTTTGTTTAAAAACTAGAGCATATATAAATATGGTAACTGATTTATGACGATTCATTGTGATTTATTATTTCTTAGAGTAAACATCTTCTCTTCGGCATTATCTCAGTGTAAGTTAAACGTTATTAAAAATGGAAAAAGCATTGTCTATCGGTTACGAAAATCCATCGCACGCAGCTAGTTATAGTGGAATTGATGCATTATTTGGATTTTCTCTAGATGGGAGTGAATTAGAAGGAAGGCGTGTTCCTCCTGTTTGTTATGAGACTATACCAGATCTTTTAAAAGCCATGAGTTTAACATCCCATAAAAATAAGTCTGAATTTTCCTATCATTCTGTCACGAAGCGAGTGACTATAAAAACCAAAGGAGAATCCAAAGTAGTGCTTCATGAAGGCATTTCCGAACTCTTCGGATTTAAACCAGCTGAATATAAAGGAATTGTGGAAAGTCCATTTGTGGCGGATGCTAACGCTTCTTTCTCCGTTATGTATATGTACTGTGACCTAGTAGAACCGCAAATAGTTGGAGATTTGCAAGCGCCTCTTTTAGAAATTGTAACTACTGAAGGAAACGACGGTGAATCGATTAATGCTCATTATGCAAGACCTTTCTATTTGCCGGTCATACGCCAGCATTTTCAAACAATTCAAATTGAATTGAGACTACATTCAGGTGACTTGGTTCCATTTGAAAGAGGCACAGTTTTCATAGTATTACATTTTCGAATGAGACAACTTGTATAAAAGGTCGTTAGAAAAAACGTGAGTTTATTTGTAAAACAAACGTTGCAGAAGTATCATCATCATCATGTTTGTACCCTATACGTGCTGCACTAAAAATTTTGAAGATTATTATGTGGGACAGACCGGTAACGGCATGCCTCATTATGGAGGAATTGCTCTACAAAAAGGATACGGTATTGGCGGGTTCTTTGCTAGGCTTTTTCGAAGTGTCTTACCCATTTTGGTGCGAGGAGCAAAAACTGCAGGAAAGGAAGCTCTAAGAACAGGAACTCTTATCGCCAATGATGTGTTAGCTGGTGATACTTTTTAAACATCAGTAAAATCGAGAGCCAAAGAAGCTGGTAAAACGCTAGCTAAAAAAGCGGTTCGAAAAGCAGACGAGATGATCAGTCATGGAAGATTTAAAAGGAAGAGAAAAATTCCCAAACGTGTCATTTCGTCCAAAGTCAAGAAGGTGCGAGGACGTGACATTTTTGATGCGTAATGGCTTTTCTTCTAAAAGATTCACCTGAGTGTGCAAAATCCGAACTTAATTTATTTACGCTTCCTCCTACGCAAACAGTTATAGAAAGAAGGCAATGGGTCGAATTTCATCCTGTTGCCAATGTATCTGACGGCAGTCCTGTTGAATTTAATGTATCTGGAAGTGGAGATGATTATCTTGATTTATCCCAAACTCAACTTTATGTTAAGGTAAAAATTCTAAAAAAGTGATGGAACTGCCCTCTCGAAAGAAGATAAAGTAGGCCCCGTCAATTCGTTTTTGCATTCTCTATTTTCTCAAGTGGATATCAGTCT